>UXGD01003572.1:0-19914 GCA_900474315.1 Torymus auratus | reverse complement strand
TCCAAAAGATTATTTGATGTAATTTATCAATTCTCTTTGAGAAAGCATTCTGCTAAAGCAGTTAGCAGCGGTTTTTGTTTCGAGAAGAAAAATGAGAATTTTCCGATTTTCCCGGAATTTTGTCGATAACTAATTTTCTGACCATTTTCCGACTTATTACCCTCAAAATTCGTGTTCATTGGACCAAAATACGTAAGAAAAACCTTGGTCTTCCCGTGGACCTCAATCGGCCACGAATGAATTTAAAATATTGTGGATACTGCAGTTATAAATCTTGACACTTCTTGCGTAAAGTACTGCTTTTTCATACGCTTATATATCGTCAGATCGAGTTCGTTGCCCAATAAAATCTGTACATTGCGACCAAAGATATTTCAGGTTAAAAGTTTTGTATAAAAATTTTTGATCGGTTTTTCTAGCGAGTAATTGATTTATAGACTTAAAAGTTTAACCTATAATTAAAGTAAAAATAAAGTCACAAACCATTTAATAGTCTCATCGTACAAAATAAAGTATTAAATTTAAAATATTGGAATTAAAAATCAATTAAAGGAATCAGTAAATTAAGTTTGAGGAAGCTACGTACCAATGAATTTTGAAGCTTTTGAAAGTGTGGACACCCAGTGCTACTGCGTAGTACTCGTAACAAGGCGAATACGCATGACCAAAAATGGACGTTATCACACGCTAGCTGACTACTTTGTCACATTGGGCTCGAGCTTCATCATGTAAATATTGGGAGGTGGAGATTTTTATATACGGGAATCGCAAGAAAACTCGTTGTTATTGTCGTGCGATCAAAGGTAGAATTTAATAAGCCAAAATCATCAGTTCTGTACAGCATGCGCCGACTGTAAGCTACTCGTGCAGGTACGTTTTAACCTATCGAGCGCTTATTTTTTAGTTCTTTTGACTTTCTAGGAACACTTCAAAGTGCGCAATTTAATGCACAGATTTTTTAAAAACTAGTTTTTGACTTTTTTTGAAAAATTCTAAATACTTTATTGCATATAAATAATAATTAAACAAAAAAACGTATTCAAAGCTTTATTAAGTGGTTATAAATTCTCTCTCTCTATATATATATATATATATATATATATATACACACGCTATTTTGTGAATGTAGCATATTAGTAATTTAAGAAGTACTAATTATTTTCTTATTCTTTTTAGAAATGTCTTTACATTAGTACATTTGTAATTCTGGACGGTGAGTGACTAGATTGTCATCATAAAGATGACAAGTTCACTGGTTCTACAGTTCGTACAACGGCTCAAGTCAAAGCATGAAGATGTCAGGAATAAGGCTGCTCGCGAGCTCTGTCTTTATGTCAAGACAGAGCTACGCGAAGTCACGCAAGAAGAAATCACAGCCTTCATGGACGAATTCAATCACCATATATTTGAAATGGTATCTGGTTCAGATATAAATGAGAAGAAGGGAGGAATACTGGCAATTGTCTGCCTTATTGGAGCAGACGTTGGAAACATCAACACTCGCACTATAAGATTTGCGAATTACCTCCGTAACTTATTACCTTCCAATGATGTTGGAGTTATGGAACTAGCTGCCAAGACAGTTGGAAAGTTAGCTCTGGTATCTGGTACCTTTACTGCAGAATATGTGGAATTTGAAGTCAAAAGAGCTTTTGAGTGGCTCAGTGGTGACAGACATGAAAATAAACGACATGCAGCTGTCCTTGTTCTCAAGGAACTTGCAGTCTCCATGCCTACATATTTCTTCCAGCAGGTGACACAGTTCTTCGAGCTCATATTCAATGCTGTACGCGATTCAAAACCTGTGATCAGAGAAGGAGCAGTTGAGGCTCTCAGGGCAGCTTTAGTGGTGACGGCTCAGCGCGAGACTGCCAAGCAGATGCACAAATCACAGTGGTACAAGCAATGCTATGACGAGATAGTGGCTGGCTTCGAAGACGTCTACAGTCGCGAGAAGGGCTTCAACCGAGACGACCGTATTCACGGATCGCTTTTAGTTCTGAATGAGCTGCTACGCTGCAGTAATCTTCAATGGGAGCGACTTTACGAGGATCTAATGGATCGATTAAACTGCTCCTCGCAAACGAACGAAAACGATATTCTATCGTTGATGCCCAGATTGAGGACGAGCCTCGTATCGAAATGGTCGGCCTCATCACAGAACGCATCGAGTGTACAGCACAGCCTCTATCCGATTCATGAATCAGCCGCCTGTCGCAGTCTCATGCTCGAGAAGCTCGACGACATCAACAGCGATGTGATCAACCAGCGGCACAGTCGTAATGGGCACATCCAGAATGCCCTCATGACGCTACTGCCCCGACTTGGCGCCTTCAACAAGGACAAATTTGTTGCCGACAACCTGCGCGAGGTTCTGAACTACCTGCTGTTGAGCTTGCGGGGCAGAGAAAAAGACAGAGCGGCGGCATTCACGACTATCGGTCTGATCGCCGTCGCCGTAGACGAAGCAATCAAGCCCTATCTGCCAAAGATCATGGAGGTGATAAAAAGTTCGCTGCCGTCCAAAGAAACGCCGAACAAGAAGAGAAGCTCAACACTCGAGCCCGCCGTCTTTGTCTGCATCACTCTGCTCGGCCATGCGGTAAAGCAAACAATAACGGCCGACGTCCGCGATCTTCTAGAACCCATGCTGGCAACCGGACTCTCGCCCATACTAACGACGTCCCTGCGAGAGCTGGCCCACAGCGTACCGTCTCTGAAGCCGGACATATCGCAGGGTCTCTTACGCATGCTCTCACAGGTACTGATGTACAAACCATTACGTCACCCAGGCGCTCCGTGGACAGCTACCAGTCCAGTTTCCGCTCCGCCGACGGAAATCGACGTCGCCTCGACAGTCCTGGGTCTGCGCACGCTAGGCACCTTCAATTTCGACGGCAATTCGCTGCTCCAGTTTGTACGACGCTGCGCTGATTACTTCCTTACCTGGGAAGAGCCGGAAGTGCGGCTCGAGGCTGTCAAGACCTGTTCGCGGTTGCTCAGACTTGCTCTCGGCCAGCCTGGGCCCACTGTTACCAGCACAGTGTCTAGTGTGCTAGGCAAACTTCTCGTCGTTGGTATTACGGATACCGATCCGGACGTGCGATACTGGGTGCTGGCCTCGCTTGATGAACCTTTTGATATACATCTCGCCCAGGCGGAGAGCCTGTCGTGCCTGTTTATCGCTATGAACGATGAAGTTTTTGAAATACGTGAATTGGGTAAGAAAATCGTTATTTTTTGTCTGCTTATTTATTTACGAGGTGAATGTACCCTTGTAATAACGAAAATTTTCAATTTTCAGCCATCCGTACAATAGGTCGTCTGAGCAGTATGAACCCGGCATATGTAATGCCATCACTCCGCAAAACATTGATCCAGTTCCTTACTGAGCTCGAGCACTCAGGTATGGGCCGTAATAAGGAGCAGTCGGCGCGTATGCTTGATCACCTGGTCGTCTCAGCACCGCGTCTCATACGACCATACATGGAACCCGTGCTCAAAGTTCTCGTGCCTAAGCTAAAGGAGCCTGAGCCCAATCCGGGAGTCGTACTGGCTGTACTTCGAGCTGTTGGCGATCTGGCTGAGGTTAGCGGTGCCGAGATGCAGCCATGGATGCCCGAACTCTTGTCCATTCTGCTCGAGATGCTTGTCGATGCCTCCTCGCCCGAGAAGAGAGGAGTGGCACTGTGGGTGTTGGGACAGTTGGTCGGTAGTACCGGTCACGTCGTTCGTCCATATACACAGGTAACGAGATTTTATTTTACAAGTATAAAATATCACAGTAATATTTTTCCATTGAATTTCTAGTATCCATCGCTGCTGGACGTGTTGATGAACTTCCTGAAAACGGAGCAGCAACCTGTTGTCCGCCGCGAAACAATACGCGTGCTGGGTTTGCTTGGTGCCTTAGACCCATATAAGCATAAGATGAACCTCGGTCAGATCTCGTCTCCGCAGCTCGAGGCTCTGAGCTCACTGCCGTCAGCGGACGCGCGACCTGACGGCGCCGATGAACTCAGCACCAGCGAGATGCTCGTTAATATGCCATCGGCCACGCTCGAGGAATATTACCCAGCAGTCGCCATAGCTACCCTCATGAGAATCATTCGCGAGCCTACCCTCGCTCAACATCACACGATGGTAGTACAGGCTGTTACGTTTATCTTCAAGAGTCTTGGTATTAAATGTGTGCCATATATACCTCAGGTGAGAGATAATTTAATATTCCTGGTATTTTATGTATTGATTATTTATTTTACGTTTTACTAATTTTTAAACAATATTTCAGGTGATGCCCAGTTTTCTAAATGTCTTGCGAACCGCTGACGTAAACTTTCGGGAGTACCTATTCCAGCAGCTAGCTATTCTCATTGCCATTGTCAAGCAGCACATACGCAATTATCTTGACGATATATTCGAGCTCGTTCGCGAATTTTGGACTTGTAACAGTCCTCTTCAAGGCACTCTTATTCACCTAGTCGAACATATAGCCGTAGCTTTAGGAGCTGAATTTAAGATATACCTACCCCGCCTTATGCCGCAGGTAAATATTTTTATATAAAAAAGTAATTAATTTTTTTATCGATATTTTCGTCAATAATTTAAATAATAAAATCTTCCAACAGATACTTCGAGTTCTTGGTCATGACTCAAGTAAAGAACGTCAGGTCACCGTGAAACTTTTACTCGCCTTACAGAAGTTTGCCGGTAATCTCGACAACTATCTACACCTCGTACTGCCTCCAGTAGTTCGGCTGTTCCAAGCCTCTCCGGACTGTCCCGTAGTTGTAAGCCGTTGTGCTCTTGAAACTGTCGAGCAGCTCGCCGAATGCCTCGACTTCACCGACTTCGCCTCGCGTATCGTTCAGCCCTTAGCACGCACACTAGACCAGTGTCCAGAACTTCGGGGCCCTGCTTGCGAGACGCTCTGTGCACTGTTGCTGCAACTCGGTCCCAAGTTCCAGATCTTCCTACCGTTGGTGCAACGTGTTATGGCAAAACACAGAATTGTACACTCTCGGTTCGAAAGTCTTGTCGATAAAGTACAGACTGCATCGAGAATGGGTGGACAGGGACGTTTCGAAGCAGAACACGATCATTTGTTGTTGAGCGGTGCGCGACAGAGACAGGCACGAAGCAAGACCCAGAGAGCTGAATTAGGATTAGCCTCGGCAGCGGATACAACGGTTATAAAGAAGTTAAACGTATCGGCGTCGAATTTACAGAAAGCTTGGACTGCTACTAGACGAGTTTCTAAAGACGATTGGTTAGAGTGGTTGCGTAGTCTCTCGATAGGCCTTCTCAAAGAATCCCCTTCACCAGCGTTAAGATCCTGCTGGGCTCTCGCCCAGACGTACAGTCAGCTGCCCCGTGATCTATTCAATGCGGCCTTCGTATCCTGCTGGAGCGAGCTCGACGAGTCTCACCGGACAGAGCTCGTCGCGACGCTGCAGCAAGCGCTCATGGTACCGGACCTACCCGAAATCAGCCAAACCATTCTCAATTTGGCTGAATTCATGGAGCACTGCGATAAGGGTCCGCTACCTTTGGACAGCAAAGTCTTGGGGGAAAGAGCCATGCATTGCCGTGCTTACGCCAAGGCACTGCACTACAAGGAAGATGAGTTCCACAAAGGCAGGAGCGGCCCTGTCTTCGAATCGCTGATCAGCATCAACAACAAACTGCAGCAGAAGGAGGCTGCCGAGGGTCTTCTGGAGTATGTGATGAACCAGCAGCAGGAAAACAATAAGCAGGAGCTGAAGGTCCAGGTACGCTGGTACGAGAAACTACACAATTGGGATAAGGCGTTGCACTTGTATCGGGAGCGACTCGAGGCCGACTGTCAAGACGTAGAGTCTACCCTTGGTGAGATGCGGTGCTTGGAAGCGCTCGGCGAATGGGGACAGCTTCACAATGTAGCCATGAGCCAGTGGACGTCACAGACTCAGGAGACAAAGCAGCGCATGGCGCGAATGGCTGCCGCCGCCGCATGGGGTCTGAACCAGTGGGAGAGCATGGAGAAGCATGTAGCACTGATACCAAAGGACACGCAGGACGGCGCCTTTTACAGAGCCGTGCTGGCCATTCACGATGAGCAGTATGACCTGGCGCACAGGCTCATCGATAGCGCCAGAGATTTATTAGACACGGAACTGACGGCTATGGCTGGCGAGAGTTATCAGAGAGCGTACAACGCTATGGTGGAGGTGCAAAAGCTTGCCGAGCTCGAGGAGGTCATCCAGTATAAGCTCGTACCTGAGAGACGGTCGACCATCAAGTCCATGTGGTGGGAGCGACTGCAAGGCGGTCAACGCATCGTTGAGGACTGGCAGAAGATCATCCAGGTTCACACTCTGGTTATCTCCCCGCAGGACGACATGCACACCTGGCTCAAGTATGCGAGTCTTTGCCGGAAGAGCGGCAATCTCGCGCTTTGCCACAAGACCCTGGTCATGCTCCTCGGCACCGATCCATCAACACGATCTGACCAGTGGCTTCCAACGGTACATCCGCAAGTGACCTTCGCCTACTGCAAGCACATGTGGGTGGCTGGACAGCGCGAGGAGGCCTATGGACAGCTACAACGCTTCGTGCACAGTTTCCTGCCAAACCAACAGTCTCAACAACCGCTGATACCGTTGCAGCCTGATGACGATAAACGCAAACGTCTGCTCGCTAGATGTTATCTTAAACTGGGCGAATGGCTGGAAGCGTTGCAAGGCATTAAAGAACAGTCGATCCCAGCTGTACTATCCTACTATTCCGCAGCGACGAAACACGACTCGAGCTGGTACAAAGCCTGGCATGCCTTCGCCTACACCAACTTCGAGGCAGTGCTGTTCTACAAGCACCAGCAGGGTGACAGCGGACTGGGAGAACCATCGAATGCCGCGCTGCTCACTAACGGCGCCGGCAGGAGTAATCTCTCGTCCCAGTACATTTCAAGATTCACCGTACCTGCACTCGAGGGCTTCATCAGGTCGATCAACCTGTCGCACGGCAACTCGCTGCAGGACACGCTGAGGCTGCTCACCCTCTGGTTCGAGTACGGACAGTGGCCCGAGGTGTACGAGGCCATCATCGAGGGCATCCGGCTCATAGAGATCAACACGTGGCTGCAGGTGATACCGCAGCTGATCGCGAGAATCGACACGCCACGCGCTCTCGTGGGTCGCTGCATACACAACCTTCTGGTAGATATCGGCAAGACGCATCCGCAGGCGCTGGTGTACCCGCTGACCGTCGCGTCGAAGAGCGCGAGTCACGCACGTAAAACCGCTGCCAATAAAATCTTAAATAGCATGAGCGAGCACAGCCCTACCCTTGTGCAACAGGCGAAGATGGTCAGCGATGAGCTCATCCGCGTGGCCATACTCTGGCACGAGCTCTGGCACGAGGGTCTGGAAGAAGCGAGTCGTCTCTACTTCGGCGAGCGCAACGTAAAGGGTATGTTCGACACGCTGGAGCCGCTGCATGCTATGCTCGAACGCGGTCCACAGACGCTCAAGGAAACCTCGTTCACTCAAGCTTATGGTAGAGACTTGATGGAAGCGCAGGAATGGTGCCATAGACATAAGGTATCGGGTAACGTGCGCGACCTCAACCAGGCCTGGGACCTCTACTACCACGTCTTCCGCCGGATATCCAGACAGCTGCCGCAGCTTACGAGTCTGGAGCTACAGTATGTCAGTCCGAAGCTGTTACTCTGCCGTGACCTGGAGCTCGCAGTGCCCGGCAGCTATCAGCCCGGGCTGCCCATTATCAGAATCGCCAGTATACAAAGTTCCATGCAGGTCATCACGAGCAAGCAGCGACCGAGGAAGCTTTGCATCAAGGGTAGTAATGGTAAGGATTATATGTTCCTGCTGAAGGGCCACGAGGATCTACGTCAGGATGAGCGAGTGATGCAGCTGTTCGGTTTAGTCAATACGTTGTTGCTTCATGATCCTGATACGTTTAGGAGAAATCTAACGATTCAGGTTAGAGTTTGTTTTTATTTTTGATTCGAATGCTGTATTATACGATCGTTTTCATATATTGATATAAAAAAAATGTAAAATTACAGAGGTACGCCGTTATTCCGTTATCTACAAACAGTGGTCTCATCGGATGGGTGCCTCACTGTGACACACTGCATACGCTGATTAGAGACTACAGAGAGAAAAAGAAGATACTTCTGAACATAGAGCATAGGATTATGCTCAGAGTGAGTAATCAACTTTAATGATTTTATTACTCATTTTAATTATTGACTATCATAACATACTCATTTTCCATTATAGATGGCACCGGATTACGATCACTTGATGCTTATGCAAAAAGTAGAAGTTTTCGAGCACGCGTTAGAACACACCCATGGCGATGATCTGGCGCGTTTGTTGTGGCTTAAATCACCGTCGAGCGAGGTGTGGTTCGACCGTCGCACGAATTACACGAGATCTCTGGCCGTTATGTCTATGGTTGGCTATATCCTGGGATTGGGCGATCGTCATCCCTCGAATTTGATGTTGGATCGTCTCAGTGGTAAAATACTCCATATAGATTTCGGCGATTGCTTTGAGGTAATTGAAAAGCCTTTTTTAACAGAAATGTGAATGAAATGTAGTTTTATGATATCTACATGATGTGGATTTTTATTATTTAGGTGGCAATGACCCGCGAGAAATTCCCCGAGAAGATACCTTTCCGACTGACCCGTATGTTAATCAATGCGATGGAGGTAACGGGAATCGAAGGCACTTACCGACGCACTTGCGAATCAGTGATGTCGGTGCTCCATCGCAACAAGGACAGTCTGATGGCTGTGCTCGAGGCTTTTGTCTACGATCCGTTGTTAAACTGGAGACTTATGGACAACGCCGCGCCCAAGGGTAAAAGGAGCGACGCCCAGGGTATGAGTGCGGGTAGCAGTCAGGAGCACGGCGATATGCTCGATGCGCTCAGCGCCACGTTCCCGAAGAAGGGTGTGCCTTGTAGCATCGAAAACGAAGGTAAGCTTTGTGGAGACATATGAGTATGATGATTAATGTTAAAATGTAACTAAATTGACTCTTTGTTGATAGGTGACAGTAATCAGCCAGAAGCATTGAATAAGAAAGCGCTGCAAATTATCAATAGAGTTCGTGATAAATTGACCGGTCGGGACTTTTCACACGAGGAAAGTCTTAGCGTCCAGCGGCAAGTGGATTTGCTGATACGACAGGCGACGAACAACGAAAATCTTTGCCAATGTTATATAGGATGGTGAGACTTTTTTTTCTAATAACAGAATACACGAATTAAATGTTATACACTTTATTTTATATTTGTACAAATTATTAGATTGCTTGCACAATTTTCGAGAATATATTTTACAAAAGTTCTCTTTCTCAAAAGTCTCTTAGCGCTGCTTTATTTATAATAAAAAAAAGTACTATAAATGTTTCTTGTCTTTTGCGTTACAGGTGTCCATTCTGGTAAACATCCACAATTGCATATGGCCTTCGATACCAAATAAAAAAATAAGGAATTTGGGTTTTCGATAGACGTGTATTCTGCCAACATACGAGTCAGCGATCACGCACTTGAGGATGCCCATTTTACACAGTTCCTGTTGCAAGATTGTGTATGTAAATATTTTGAGTGATTCTGATTGTGAAAAAGTGAGAATGAGTGAGGGTGTAGACATGCGCGCAAAAGTTTAAATACGCTGTTATGATACTTATTGCATTTGCGAGTCGATTATCGTCGCGCTGCGACAAGCGACAGCGACGCTGGTGAAGCACACTGGTGAAGGGCAATTGTATGCTCTGAGTACAATCTAAATAGTATATAAAAACGCTTACAAACAAACAAATGAAGTAAAACTAAGATAATACAGGTGCATTCCCGTTTAAAAATAAAAACTGCGATCTTCTTATTCTGTTGCCTTACACAAAGGAATTCGCATATTCATTGCATATAGTAAATTTTTAAAAATTTTTCTTCGTTATAACACTGACGAGTATAAAATGTTATTTTCGATTTGTTTGTTATTAGTTTAAGTATTTTACAAATTTTATTTTTATATTTTGGTCATACAATTTTATTTGTCGGTTTTGGTCCGTATCGTAATATAGAGAGGAATACATTTTTAAAAATATCTTTTTTTTGTTTTCTATTTTCTTGTACTTACCCATTAAGGGTATTATACTAGGAAAAATTTTATAACGGGACATCGAAGTAACCTTGTTACAATAATTGTTGTGTTACTTATATTGGTAAAACGTCTCTTTACGCAATATATCGTACATACAACTTTTAGATCGCTTCCAAGTACTCATAAAACACGTAACCGACTTAAAGGAAACGATTCATTTGATAAAGTGTCGGAGTCGTATAACGTTCTTACGTTTTCACAGAAATTTTAAAACCAACACTAAATGAAAGTCGACACTTCCTCTCTATCGATAACGAAAGAACAATACATTTGTATTTAAATACTTATTGAACAATAAACGCTGAAAGTAATTTAATTTCAATTGGCTCTTAACAAATTGAACACCGAAGAAGGAGTATGTTCTAGATCATGTTTATAAGTAATTTTAAGCGTTTATTAAAAAGCAGTTTAGAATATCTTATATTTTTCTTATTTCTTTCCTCAACTCTACCTTAACATATGCATAATAAAACTTAAAAAAAAATCAGCAATGGCACTGCATCCATCAATAATCAATATCTCTGACACTATGAGCCCCACTGCAGATCCTATACCAGTTAACCAATTCTTCAAAAGATCGGCTGGGAGAGCGAAAATCCTTTCTCAGCTTTGCATGGGAAAAAGTCCTATCCCGACTTCGCGTGGAAAGTACTATCTCAGCTTTGCACGTAAAAAAGTCCTATCTCGACTTTACGTGAAAAAAGTCCTATCTCGACTATGCGTGGAAAAAAGTCCTATTTCGGCTTAGCGCGGAAGAATGTCCTACCTATTTCGGACACTAAAATAAATTAAGTTTCGTCTATAAATAATGTCGCTAGCGTAATCAGCCCAGCGTGAAACGGAGACCGATTATTTAAAACTTCACAGCTGTTCTCAACTTAAACGTCAGTAAAAATGTGGAGTGCCCAAGATAGAACTATTTTCCACGCGAAGTCCAGATAGGCCTTTTTTCCACGCGAAGCCGAGATAGGACTTTTTCTCTTCCACTCGACGAAATATACACAGCTCCGATCCAACCTTGGAAAAGCCTCCTTTCTCCACTACACGGAATTGCTCGTCTGTAAATCATCGTTACTGCTCTTTCGGAAAGCGTAAGGCAGCAGCTGGTAAGTCGTCGTAACTAGCACCTCGCGCATATCTGGACTGGTGACGTAAATGGGAAAGTCTCCGAACTCGCTGAGCATCTGGCGACACATGCCGCATGGTGTTGTCAATCTACCATCTATGCGCTCAGCAACAACACTGATCGAGCGGAAGCTACGTTGACCCTCGCTCACAGCTTTGGTCAAGGCGCAACGCTCCGCGCAGATGGATACGGGAAATGAAGCGTTCTCCACGTTGCAGCCGGTCCGAGAGACGTTGTCGTTACAGAGGAGCGACGAGCCGACTTTGAACTTGCTGTACGGCGAGTAGGAGAAGTTGCGGACCTGGTTCGCTTGACGAATGAGCTCTTGGGCTCCAGCGTCTAAAAATTGAAAGATCATCGGTTATACTTGATCGTCTAGCATTTTTTCAAGACGAGGATTCACTAGTAGATGTGTTTTTGGTGTAGAATATATTGTTTAAATTTATTTTTTTTTATCGGAAAAACTTATTAAATAAATCGGGTTTTAAAGTTCTACAATATCTTTTAAAAGCTATTTCGACTTTTAATCTATAATACTGAATGAATAAAATAAATATTTGGAAATATATTTCTGCCAGTCCACTTAGACAAAATTTTTTTTTTTTTTTAGATATTTAGAATTCATAGTGATTATATACTAATTAAGAGGCATTTTTATTAACATATGCTATTTACTCATTATTCAATTAATTACTATGTTCTAATTTGTCGTATTATCGTAGTAGATAGATTTTCGTTGTGTCTAATCAAATTAGAACAATAAACAAGCACATCAAGCATACATAATTCTCTCAGTAAGTAGGCGAAGTAATTTTATTGCATTATAATGACTAGGGATCAACGGAACAATTATGAGAAAACGGAAATTGATTGAAGAATGAAAGATGACTAAGTGTGGGATGAAAATATTATTTATTTGATTTCAATAAATTAACCATTTAATACAAAAACTATATGAAAACGAATTTCGATTACAATATTTTGAAACATTTTTCCAAAGATATTTATTATATATAAAATGCTGTGTTCATAAGTACTGTCACGTTTTAAAAAATAAATTAAAATTACATGCAGACAGTATTTTATAGAAGATATTGAAGGTTGTTCTATAATTCGTGTCATTGCGCAGCTTACATTGGCAGATTAGAGTTAAAAAATGCGTATTATGATTTGCTTCGTATCATAAAAATCGTGATAAAATTATCCGGAAATTTTCAGCTGATTTTTACTTTGTTTACAATCTAATCATCCATGCGTAAGACGAAATCAGATCAAAAATTCATTCGTCATGAAAACGTCGATTGAAAGCTTGCGAAATAAGATACGATTTATATTAAAAGAAACAATTGCATTTATAAATTTTCAATATTACATACATTATGGTTCTCGGTATATCTTGGCATACTTAAAATAGAAAGTTAAAATTTTTTAACATTTTCTAAGTCATATATTATTTTTTTTTTCTTTTTCAAAATATAAACTGTTTTATTATTTCCCTATTTATCTCTTACAAAAGGCACTTATTAATTAATTTAATAAGTTAATTTAATTTAATAATTAAATTTAGTTAATTATTCTATTTTGTGTAATTAAAGAAATGAAATAAAAATTTGAAGAGTTTTTGTCATAACATGTATATAATATGCATTTAAAAAATAAAAAACTGTTTCAGGAATATATATTCAATAATATTTTTATGGGAAACGGTATAGTTTTTGAAAATATTAGTTACATTGGTGTTCAATTTCTTTCCCCTGACTTTCATTGCACCCTAAACTTTTACTTTTCGTGACATTTACATTTCCCAAATAAAAAATATTGGCGTAAAAATGTTACTCAAGTTTTGTCATTACTTAATATTAATATAGTTAACCAAGTTGTATTCTCGAAACGAACCTAGTTTCTCTTAGCAACTACACAAATAGAATCACCAGCGAAATTTGAAAAAGTGCCAGATTTACGTAAACCCGTACAACAATGCAACACATTACAGCATAACGGCGTCCGACAATTCAAACTCACAATTTATTTACAACAAACGCGCGCTTTCAGCACTCTTTATAAGTTCACCACCTTTATACGCAAAATTATACACTCGTACGCTTCCTAGTAGTTTACTTTTTGTCGGTAATACACAAGATGACATATTTACCCAGCTTGTCGAAATCCACGAGACTACCAGCAGCGTCCATTTCCCTCAATATTTTGTAACAATTATCAAACAAACTACAAACACTGGAGTACAAACAAACACATACAACTACTGTGCAGCAGCGTTCGGAGTGCTGTCAGCGGTGTCAGCTGCTCGGCACATATAGAATATACGTGGCGTGTGAACACGCTGCTGTCCGCGCAAGTGTTTCCCCCGCGATGCCGTCGATTCTCCCTCTCTCCGTTCTCATTTGCATATACAACAGACAGTAGCAGGGCGTACGCGACTGCACTCTGCTCCGAAAAGAAAATGCGTCTTACTAACCTAACCCTTGCGGCGGCCTCTTGGCACCCAAAGACTCGGCATAGCGACCCTTTGGCTACGTTGTCTCCCTCTTTCTGCGCCTTTTATTGTCCCTTTTTTCTCCTTTGTCTAGGTTTTTTTTACAGCCCTTACGAAATCGACCGCTGGGCATCGACTTTTACTTTGGTCTTATGTTGAGCATTAAAAACTATTTGGAGTTAAGTATCACTGGCATTCCATAAGTAAATGTGTCTTTGAATAAGAAAATTTAAATGTTTGATGTAGTTTATGTACTTAAACTTTATTCTTTTCTTTCGACGATTATTTTTTTTTTTTATTAAGTACATATTATTGTTTGATGAGGTGATAAAATACTATGGATACTTAATAATAATCGTAATAATAAAGTTATTAAAAATAATTATCAGACTTTGGATACACTATTCTTAAATATTCAATAGGTAATGACAATAATAATAATAATAGTAATAATAATATTAATACTAATAATAATGAATTTTTTGCAAATAACGATTAGAAACAGTTTTCCTAAAAATACTTTTTTACAATGTCAATTATGAAATATGTTTATCCAAACCCTCAAAAAAAACACTGAGGACCCTAACGGGGCATACGAATATAAAACGGATAAATTTCCCAACAATTTAATAAATAATAATCTATCAAATCTAAAAGTTAGCAGCTAATTAGAGTCTTAAATTTTAAACTATTTAACATTATTCTGTAGCTTTTCGAAGTATATATAATACCAGAACGTAATAAAAAAGAATGAGATGAGTCAGAAAGAATGGCAGTAACAAATATAAAGAGGAAAAAAATATGGAAGTCGTTTTTTTCTTTCTCAGTCGGCGTTTTTTCTCCACGAGTTGCACATAGTATCTCTCAGCTGGGCGTACAGATAGGCGAGGACCTGAAAAAAGTACATGAAAATCCGTCTAAAATCACTCGTTCCGGTCCCGGAGCGGCGTGTGCGGCTTGTGGGGCGACGAGACGGGCGTGGTGTTGGTGCTTTTCGGAAATAACGTTTTGTGGGGAGATGAGATAGTAGCGGCAACACCAGCGACGTGGAGGACATTTTCCTTGCCGGTGCCGAGCTGCCGAAGCTCCTTAAGTTTCAGCCTTTCGGTGGATTCGCGTAGCTCGTCCACGATATCACTTGCAGAGTCAAGCTCCTGAAAACACACGATGCATAAATACTGAAAGGCTGAAGTTTTGACGCGATATCAAATGTACTACAAAACACACTGTCAAAATATAGGAAAAAACGCTCAACGTCTTTTATTTAACATTCGTTTTTTTCGAAGTCTCAGACTTAGAATATCTTCTAAGGATACAGATAATAAATAATATAATAAATTATACATTAATAAGTTAACGTACGTTTAAATTAATACAAAATTATCAACATGCAAATATCGTAACGTTAAATGTGTTTTAGTAAGTTTTCATTGAATAGTGCATCACGAAAAAAACTGCGTAAATTACAAGGACCATATCCAGTACAATCCAATCACTAGTGCGATAACGAGGAGTGAACGAACCTGCCGCAGTTGAACTAGATCTCTTTGTTGGCAATTAATTTTTTCCTTGAGTAGCGCTATGTGCTTTGTCCTTTGTTTGTGATTATTATGTCCGATTACTTCAGTATACTTTTCCGTGACTTGGTTACATTCGTCCGTTAAGCGCCCGAACGTCTCCTCGTAATTTTTTATTTGTCTAAATGTACAGAAAGTATTATATTTTCGTGCAAACAGTAACAAAACGTATATTTCAACAGTTTCGATATTTACCGTTCGAGCCTTTCTTTTTCCGCTTTTTCACTCTCAAGATTTTGAGATAACACAGCCAGTTGATCTTTATGTTTAAAGCTTAATTCTTCAAGATCGTATTTTTTTTCCTGGAAAGTTTAAATGATCTTATGTATTTAAACTTATTCAATGTTTAATAAAAAATGTAAATTTTTAAATACCTCAACTTCATTTTTCTTTTGTTCAAGAACTTTAAATTCTTCTTTTAACCTGGACAATTGTTCGTTCATCTGCAGCAAATATTGGAATAATAAAAATATAATCAACTATTGATTTAATTAAGATGTTGGGGAAATGATACATACTTCATTAATTTCAGTCTTATGTTGATTCATCTGTATTTCAAATGAAACCTTATGCTCTTCAATAATGTTATTTTTATCTTCAAGTTGCTGTAGAAGTTTAGTATTTTGAAGCTGTAATTTCGATACTTCGATCGACTGTTCATCATTAAACTCTTCCATTTTAAGCAACATTTCGGTTGCTTCACTCAGTCTATTTGACATTTGATGCAAACTTCCCTTTAACTACAGAAGTATAGCGATTAGAATTATTTAAGACATCATATCAATATCAGTAAAATATTATATTACCTCTGCATTGCGCTCTGACTTAACTTTACACTCCATTTGAGCTTTAGTGAGTTCGTCAATAGTGAGACTTTTCAGGTTTTCGATTTTGGCGTTCAACACCGATTTAGCTGCATTTATTTCGTTTGAACTCTTTGCCTCTATTTGACTAATGTATTCCACCTTCTCGTTGATTCGATCTGTAATGGAATCAAGTTGTTCTTGTACCATCTGTGAGTTGAGCGTAAACGATTCAAGAACGTCGCGGTATCCCAGTAACGAACTATCTTTAAGTTGCAACTCTCGTTGCATTCTCTCAACTTCAGCCTCGCTTTGTGCAAGTCTGCGCGTTAAAGCCCCTACAGATGCTTGGTTTTCCGCCATCACGACCTCAAAGCGTCGTCGTCTAGCTACCATTTCAGCGGACTCTGTCCGAATTTGGTCTTTCAAGTTTCGCAGCTCTTCTTTCTTCTCAACAAGTTCGGCTTCAGCACGGTCCAATTCAGCTTGTAAACTTTGACTAAAGCTCTCCTAAATTAATAATATTCATTATTACTTTTGTAGACACACACCCACACACACACGCACATATACCTATTGACAGATTCACATAGGTATACGAAAAACGTGAGAATGGGACGATGAAGATGAAGAGAGAAAAAAACGAGATGAAGAAAATCAAGTTTAAATGTAGAAATCTATACCTGTGTTTCGGCAGTGCATTTCATCTCTTCCAACGCTGCTGTCAGACGAATTATCTCCAAATCTCTTTGCGCTAACTGTGTGTTTAACGCTGCTTTTTCGCTTTCTAAGCGATCCAAGCAAGCATTATATTTTTCAGTTGCCAGTCGTAATTCTTCTTCAGAAGCAGTTTTCGACTCTCGAGCTAATAAATTTACCTAAAAATATTTTTGAACGTGTATTAAATATAATACAAAAAAGTTAATTTACACGATTAGATTAAAGAAAAATATACCTTAGTTTCACTTTCAACAATAACTCTCCTTACCCTTTCTTCGCTTTCTGCTCTACATGCTTTTATCGTTTCTCTTGTTACAGCTTCGGCATTTTCAACCATTTTATTAGCACATTCCTTCATTCGCTTCCTTTCATCTTCTATTCTCTTTTCCATTGCTTGTTTCACCTCTGACAATTCTTCGTTTCTAGCAGTAGTCATCTACATTACAATAAAGATATATATTACTATTTTTTTTTTTTTTTTTTTTTTTTTTTAATATTTATTAAAGTAGTTAATAATAATACTTACGTTATCAAGTTCTTTTAAATATTCACTCCTAGCTTCCTCTAATAAATCTTTTAATTTCGTTACTTCTACCATATGAATTTTTGTTGTCAACTCCAATTCAGACTTATGTGCAGCTACTGCTTTAGTATGTTTGTCATTAGCTGCTTCTAACTCTGTCTTAATTTCATGCAGACTACGATTCACCTGCAAGATTCAATTTATGTTAAATATTAAATTTATTTTTAAAAACATCAAAAAATGAAAATTTTTTCATACATCTTTATATAATTTTTGTACATCTTGAAGTTCCTCTGTTAGGAAAGAATTAGTTTCATTAGTCTCTGCTAATTTATTTTCTAAATCTATAACTAAAGTTCTTTTTTTCTCAAGTTCCTGCTCGAGATTTTCCCTTTCTTCGTTAAAGTTATCTCTAGATAATTCAATTTCGCGTTCATACGTCACTTTTAAGTCAGTGACAAATTTCCTTATCGTCTTTAAAAAGTTTTCAATATCTTCAGGAAAATTCATACTTTCAATATTCCATTTTCCGTCATAATTATCATAGTCAAAATATTCTTGTAAAACATTAGTCATATCATTTATTAATTGTTGATTTATTGTTAAAACTTCAGGCGTACTTTCGTTGCAAATATTTACTAAATTTTCCTCCAGCTGCGCTACTTGCTTTTCCGATTTTTTTAACTGAAATTTAAAAGAATTTAATAAATTAACTTTATATTTAAACAATCGTCGTCAAGAATATTAAATAATATTATTAAAAAATAAATTACCTCAACTTGTACGTCATTCAATTTTCGCTCGGTTTCGGTCTGCAATTTTAAGAGATCGGCCATTTCTAGATCTTTAAGATTCAATGCTTCATTCAATTCTTCCGTCATTTTATCTAATTTTTTGGTAGTCACCTCAAGGCTCTTCATTTTATCGATTATTTCCTTCTGTTCCCTGTGCCTTTCTAATTCATCCTGTAAATTGTTAATCTTATTTCTTAATTCTTCTTCAATCTTATTCTTTTGTCTAATTTCTTCTTCCCTATCTTCCAAAGTGGAGGACAACTGAGTTTTGAGAGCTTGTATTTCGACTTGATATCTTTCATTTTTACTCTCCATGACTTCTTGCTGCAATTTGGCCTTAAATTTTAACAGTTGCATGACTTTAATAAAAAAAGCGACAAAAAAAATGAAAAATAAAAAGCGCAATAATCATTCCTAGTAATACCATTGATTCAATGTCCTTGTGGTGTTGTTCTTCGACTTGTGAGTGTTTCTTCTCGAGATCGTTGTATTTCTCATTGAGCTCTCGGATTTCTGACTTCATGTCGTCAATGTGCTTCTCATACTCACGAATAGTTTTGTCTTTGTTCTCGCATTCTACTTTTAAATCGGCTAATTCTTGTTCAGGCTCGTACATCGCCTGTGGCTCTTTGGGTTCGGTTATTGGCTTTGTTTTGGTACGCGGACAGCTCATTCCCGCCGGCTTTACGATTACGCGCTTCTTTGGCACTTGAGGCTAATAACAAAAAAAATTCTCTTTCAAATTCACAAAACAAATATATTCTTATAAACTTCGTCAATAACCACTATTTTTTAAAATACTTTAATCTCGTGGCAACAAAAAAACTTCCGTCAAAACACATTCTTATGCCCTTTCGGAACAAAAAAAAGCCCCCTTCGTCACCTTTCGCCCGGCGAACTTATTAGCATATAGAGTCCGAAATCGTTGAAAAGAGAAAAGACGAGTTTCTTTACCGTTCGGAATTGTTTGGCGGAGGTATTGCTGGTGCCGCGGCTGGATACAGAGGCGTTGCACTCGGTGCCGCTGCTCGTGCTCTTGGCGTCATTGAAGCGGCCTTTCTTCTCTATCACCGTGCCTTTTACCTTCCTGTCGAACTTGGGGTCGTAGGCGCCCGGTGGTGGTGCCTCGCCTGCAATTATAAGTACATTGATTATACATACGCTGTAGGAGTTTTTCGATAATTTATGTGTTCTAGCATTTTCGTAACATCTTTGTAGGAAAATAAAAAACTGTTTGTTAGTCTTCATGAATTTTTTATAAAAAGTAGGTTACTATTGAAATGTCCCTGTAAACAAGGTAGAAGAAATTCAAAGACATCTTCTACATCTCATTCAAGAGCAGAAAAAGGAATATTAGACTACAAGGTAAGCATGACATTTTGTTGCAATTATTGGACTTAAAAAATATAGGATTTTAGACTATTCTATAGGGCTGAGTATGGCAAAGGCGAAGGTTCACTTTGTATTTCTCTAAAATTTTGAAATATGACGAAAACCGCAATAATAGACGATAGCGCTAAAAAATTCAAGTTCTGTACATTTTCTTGAAAAATAAAATAAATAAAAAAAGTAAATAATTAAGATAATGATAAAAATGTCTAGAACATGATTTTTTTTAGCATTATGTCCTAATATTGCGCTTTCGTCATATTTCTACATCCAAAAACATATCAAAAAGTTTGACCCTCTCCTAATTA
>UXGD01003571.1:0-19923 GCA_900474315.1 Torymus auratus | reverse complement strand
GCTTACTGTCGCACGTCTGCGTAACTCCAATATGATCAAGAATTTCAAGACAAGACAATAATACTTTTCATATTGACTAACAAGACCAAGACAAGAGAGAAATTTTTAAGAATAAATTAAGAGAGAGAAATATATAAAAATATATAAAAATTTAATTAGTAAAATTATGACAATTTGTTATTTCAAAATTTTCTTGTGTAATGGGTTCCTTTTATATCTGATTTCGCAATAATTTAGTAGCACATTCGGGGCCATTGTATTCCACAGACCGTGAAATATTTGAAAAAGTAATCGATTATTTAAACGGTAATAGAGATAAAAGTAGTAATATATTTTTTTAATATAATAATACCTTACAGAAATTTAGGGCATCCAATAACGGCAAATCTTTCCGTACGGGTTGCTTATTTCAATTTTTATCATCGCAGAACTCATTAGTTTTCAAACAGATTTCCTTGCCTTATTTTCTTAAATAAAACTATATGCATAAGTTTGATTTTATATTTAATACTTTATTAATGTTTTTAATAAAGTATAAGTTAGATAATACAGTACTTGCCACCATAGCATGTGGTCGCAACTATTTTGCACTACACATTATAACAGTAACCATATTTTCCGCATACAATACCCTACACTTACATCCAAAAAACGCACCCATCCTTCTCGTTCCAAAAAACCTGCCCCCGCGAACCATCATTATCACAGCTCCACCAGCTGAATATAGGCGAACCAAGTCCAACGAACCGAGAAGCTTATATATATATATACATACATACACACTCGCTTCATCACAGTCACAGGTGATCGCTCTCTCGTCGCTCCTGCATGCGGCGCTATCCGGTTTGCGCCGGATAGCACGTGCGGAAAACGTTCTTGTTCTCTGGCACAAGCCGCGGGAGTAGAGCTTAATCCACCAGCCGGTAAATGGGTTAAGGAGTTGAGTTCGTGCACGAGCCTCCGCTTCTCTGCTCTCGTGTGTGAATATACGAGGAATATAGCGAGCGCAGAGATGCGGTCCGTTATATCGTCGCCGCGCGTGCACCGGTCACCGTAGTTGCATGCTGTTGTCGATCATCCGCGGTCTCTATTACATATCGATGTTTCTAGATGTATTCTAGCCAAAAATCGGCGTATGAGAACGTGGAGGTTTTTGTGGGAGAATGTAGAGGGTGCGTTTGACGTGGTTATTGGCAGGTGAAATCGTGTGAAACGTTGAAATGTACAGTTTCGATTCAATCGAGATGATTTTTCTCGCTCTCTGGGTCTAGGTATCTAATCGGAGTAACGTGCATTTTACAGGATCACTCCTGTTAGAAATCAACCAGTCACTATAGATGTGAGAATGAAAATGCACTTACCTGTTGGATAGTTGGAAAGAATGTCTAGAAAGTTCTGGTAAATGACTCTTCGATTGATTCTTGTTTACGTTTATCGATTTTTTTTATCGTTCAAACTATAAATATTTTGTCAACTCGGCATGACGCACTATCAGTTATATACGCGAATTTTATCATTATAAATAAATGAATAACCCATTATTTACTTGTTGAAAAGGTAACATAAGATTGTCGAAAAGACTTTGTTTCTGAAACAAATATAATCATTTGTGTATCGACAATATTTTTGATTGGATGATATATGTCATAAGTAAATCATATCGCTGCTGTATTCACAAAGCGTGGTATAGTAATACCAACAAAATTTTAAAGGAAAATAGCCTTGATATCGTTTACTGCTTGAGATATATAACGACATTAAGATCTAATTTAATAAGAGATTTCCTGATTAGGATTCGAAAATTAAGTGCTTTGAAATTTAAATTCAATTTTGAATATGAATTGACAACTTGTATTGACATGTTAAAATAAACCTTGAAAAGAGTGAGAAAGTTCATTATATGATACGATCATTTTAATTCATTTTTCTTTCAAAAGAAGTTCATAATGCATATACCATAATAAACATTGCTTCAGTTAAATCCAAAATATTATTTCATAAGATATTATTTCAAAATTATTAAAAGTTTATTTATTGTATACAATATGTAAACAACGGAATTTATATATTTTAACTAAATATGGTATATCAAAAGTTTTTTCTTATATTGCCATTGACACCGAAGATTCTGCCCTAAAAAACAACAATATGAAAAATATTAAAATTCTATAACTTTTTCTCGATGCGTATGACCTTTTCCAGCTGCATTCGCCTATAGCATCAAAATTAGCAGCTTCTAACCGAGGATTTAAATAATCCAATTATTTGCGTAAAAATAAACACGAAGGTTCAATTACACATTCACAGCGCATTAATTCGAAACTACTCGAAACAGCCTTTACCAAAGTCTTACACACCAAGAAAAACTAAACAGCCCAAAGCGAGCCACTATATCCATCATCATCGCATTATTTCGAGGAGACATACTTCCCACAATAACCCAAAATTTTCGACCTCCCGCTCAATCGTCAATGTACACCGCGCGACTCAATGAAAGACACGAGTCTTCTATGTACTTTACGGTTCGACGACTCGCATTATCACTATGCGGTGCTATATATATATGTTCGCGACAACTGTCGATTAATAGGTAAGCAGGTCGCGGGCGACATTGACCTCCCCCGCGAGGCCGCCGCCCATCATCCTCGCGCGAGCCCACGATGCGCGTCCACCTTGCGCGTGCGGCTGCGAAAAGCCGTGTCTAAATTGCCGTGGATTCACGCGTGCGCGTACTTGAACGCGCGGCCCAAGATCGCCGCGAGAATGGTAATAAGGCATTTTCGGACGATTAAGCGGTTTCTCTTTTCTGGTGCTATAAGAAGCGAGAGCGTGAATTTTAGCTTTTGAGGAGGTATAAGGTGCGGTGTGTTATTGTTAATATGGTAATAATATTGATGATGATGATTAATGATCGATTTTTTGGTGTGAGAGACAAAGGGTATTATTATGTTGTGGGGTGACTGTACGCCTGCATAATGCATCATTATTGATTAATATACTTGAGTAAAAAAAAAAATAATGCGAACTTTTGTTATATATTTTGTATTCGCAGCTTTAAAAATGTTTTATTACTTATAGTATATACATGCTTTAGGGTCATATATTTTGAGGAAGAATAAATTTCAAATGAATATTGTAAAACTTGGTCTTAATAATTCGCGCCAACCTTTCTATGCTACTTAAATACTTGCCATAGAATGTGTTACCATATGTATATTTAAACTACATTATAATATAGTTTTGGGGCACACCGTAATTTTGCAATTTTATGTTTTTCATACATTGATTATACATAATATATACGTACACACGCTGCGCTTTGTTCTTTTCTTTACATTACGTAGCGCTAAAGTGTTAAAACTTACATATAATAGCCATAGCACACTAGTTTACTTTTCAGCGCGGTACTCGCAATTGACGCAGAGCTGTAACGATTTTCCTCGAAATGCTTTCTTTACACAGTAATGCTAAACTTGCGAGTGCTTAAAGGTGTATATGAATTACGTGGCCCCTCGTTGCATTTGCATAAGTATATTGTTTTGACGTAATTTATGGAGCGTCAGAAAATTCTCTTTGTGTGCTTTTTAATAATTGTCTAAATGTTTTCCTTATTTAAGGAAAATTATGGGTATGATTTTAGTTATAAAATTATTTTTACAAAGTTTTTTTTTTTTTTTTTAATTCCATACTTTCCCTATTATTTTTGTTAAGAAATATGCGAAATCATTACAACTAAATGTAACAATTTTAACTACCAAAAGAACCGCGTTCATTCTGCAGTAGCCGGGATAAAACGATAGAGCCGACGTACATTTCTATATTGTGTACAAAAACCAAAGCTATAAAAAAAAAGGTAAAAACTCTCTACCAATCTCTCAATCCCTTTTCTTCATCCTTCCTCTCAAGTCGTTCGCTTCAAACTCCGTAAATCTCTCGTATCCGCACTACCCACGCACGCAAGCCTCAATCCACAGACATATCCGCAGCTATATCCTTAGCGGCTTATTCCCGAAAATCCCCCGCCCGGAAAAAGACGCAGAAAAATTAAAAGGAAGAAGAACGAAACGAGGAAAATTGGCGCGCGGCGTTCCCTCCTCAAGGGGCGCGGCTACACAAACAGCTGCGCGTTTTCTTTTCCTCAACTCGAGCGCTCGCAGGTATAAAGAATCGCCATGTGTATATTTGTACATATCCTATACCTGCGAGCACGCACGCGTCTTGGAATTTTCGCTAGTGGGGGAGGGGAAAGAAAAGCATCATGAGAACCGCCGCTCAGACCGTGAAATGCTATGGCGAGCGGCGTCCCTTTGCCGGATGAAGATGAAGTCGAAGAAATTGGGAGACCGCAAAGGGCGTGTGTGTGTAACGCACAAAGAAGAGGCTGATGCTATTGTGTGATGCGTGTAGCGGGCGATAGGCGAGTGCTTTTTTTGACAGGCTTGGTTATGAGATATGGGATTTTAACAGTGAGCGATGCGTATTATACGCAATTTAAGGATTTTTCGAGTGGTGATCTATGTCAGCGGTATTCAGACAGCGCGTCGCTTGGAAATGTACAAAAAGTTTGAGCTAATTAGAGAACTGCGCGGCCTGTATAAGAAGTTTGAATGGCGTACTTTATTGTTTTAGTAATATATTTTAAAAATGGTTTATTTATTCGTAATTTTTACTTTTTAAATGATGAATGATAATATAGCTTGTATATTATTAATCAAAATGCATTACTGCTTTGTAATTTACATTCATCTTACTTTAGTAGAAAGTGGCTGGATGGATTGTCGTTTATAAAGAAACTTTTCTTTGGACTTTCATATGCTTCTTGTGGCCGAAGGTCAAATGTGTATTTTATACTAAAAATAATATTTAAAATATTTAACGATCGACACAAGTTTGTCGACATAAAAACTTATTTGACAAGCATTATTATTATTATATATACATTTTAAAGAACCACTCCAAAAATAAATAAACTTAAATTTAGTCTGAAAATTTTAGATTCCTAATCAAGAATAGAATTATTCCAATCACTTTGGAAATTTCGAAGTGTCGCCTCTCATACATCAAAATCGGTCCAGTTGCTTGTCAGGGCTAAACATAAATATCCGTCTGCATTATACCGCAAAGCAACAAGTCGACAGACTGCTTCACGTGGAAGGACGCAAGCGAAATATTATAAATATCTAAACCAGCAAATTTCTATTTTTACCTTTTAAAAATATTTTCTCATCACGTGATTTCAAGACCACTCCTGACACTTCAAACCTATACCATCTTATAGACGAGACGAAAATCGACTTAAAAATACACACTTTACCTACTTTATAGCGTCGTACAAACAAACTTCTTCAGCGCGTAAAACATTGATAAGATGTCGACTGTCCCTTCGGTGACGATGGAAAAAAAACGAGTCAAGGTTGCCCCGCCGAGAAATTGAGAAACAGCGCTACAACTCACTAGCCCGAGAACGATTAATTCAACGGCACATAACGGCATCGAATAGTTTCTCGAAGTAAACGGCCTTCATCCCTCGCCGCGTGCGCGCTCGCAAGTACTCACCTCGCGGAAAGAGCATATTAGGATTGTCATCGAGCAATTCGTGTGTCGGTATTTACATGGCATTCGACGGGGACTCGCCATATCTCCGATATTAACGAAAAATTAATCGCCAAGTGCGCGCGCACACAATGAGGTATCATAATCGCCTGACTTTCTCCTATAGGGAAAACAATGTATATAATATAAGTGCTTTCCCGAATGTGTTAAAATTCCTAACTGCATTGGACGGGCCTTTTCTAATTCTCGAAAACTTCAGCATATTTGAGCTCTTGATATTATAGTTTCGATGAACCTGTTTCGCGCGCTTGCACAAGAGAACTCGAGCGATTGTCGCGCGAGATAAGTAACGAGCTCGCGCGCGCGGTGAAATTGCCTTGTGTTGTCGTGCGCATATATTTGAGTATGAAATAGAGGCCTTTCTTTTGCTATACATATATGTGACGCACTGTAACTGTGATGGATTGGAAATGACATTATCAGTATAAGGTATAGCTTACTGGTTAGCATAAGGAGGGCATTATGGAGTATTTCCAGTTTTATAGAATGCAACGTGTCATTCTTTATAATATGCAAGTTATGTAGAGTATAGTCTTATACGTACTAGAGTACGCGTGTAAGACTAGTACAATATTGTCATAGTTTTATTGACTTTTTGAGTTGGTGATTACGAGAAACATTATACAGCATATTAGGGACTGTCCACATACTGGGTTTTGGGCTTTGATTTTAAGATTAGTCAATAGATACGCAATTTAACTCAGTTGTACATTTGAAAGCCTGGTCGTCTCCAACCACAGGCTGTGAATTTACAAGATAACTGACAACGATTTTTTTACACATTGCCCAAAGCCCAAAGTTCAAAGCCCAAAATCCAGTATGTGGACAGTCGCTTGGCAAAAAAGATTAAAATGAAAACATATACTTTGAAAAAAGCCGTACACGAAAGAATGATAACAATCGTCGTCATCTATACTTAAACGTTAAATGCAGTTGTACCGAACTATGTAATAATTAACGAGTGACATAAAAATTGCGACATCCTGAATTTCTGTAAAGAAATATTATGCCACGTGCGCGAGAATGAGGAAAAAAATCGGATCTACATATACACGTAACAAGAACAATGCCTTTGATTTTCGACTATACCGAAACTACATCACGCAACGTCGTGACAATTACACCTCCATAAAACAAACAATAACAATGTAACGAACCTTCATGTAGGCGCGCGTTCCTTCCTATATATAGGTATATACACAGACGCGTTCGCGAGGTGACACAGTGAGTTTTCAGAAACCGCGGATCCTTGGAACCGAAGCGCGTTATACTTACTTACCCTTCGGCATCCGCGATCATCATCATCATTATGCAACAGCGCGATTAAACAACTGCAGGCCTGACAATGGCATTTGTTAATGCCAGCGGCGTGTCGATTCAAGCATTCGCGACGCGAAAGATCGCGATCGATCGCGAATGAGCTATAATAGAGAGCGAGAGATCGGCGCGATCGTCGAAATTTCCGGATAGGATTTTTTTTTTTTTTTTTTTTTTTATCGAGCGACGCAGCTACTTTCTTTCGTGATGTGCGTCGTCTATGCCCTAACGGGATAATGTGTTGTTTTTCTTTTCGTTTTATAGTAGAGAGAGGTCAAAATACTTTTCGCAAACGCTTTCTCGATTGAGACGTCATTTAGTTTCGGAGAATTTTGATTGCTCTATGCTACTGGCTTATGAAAGATGTTTGCGCGAGGTTTTGGTTTTATTTCTATATTTTGTGAACGCATGTGCGTAAATCCCAAGTTGTATTAATTTTCTAAGTCGTAAATTATATTATATTTGATGTGATGGAGGTGGCACTGGTCTTTCGTGTACTTGATTAATTAGTTATAGTTAATATTTATATAATCTCTATTAAGAAAGAAAACTTTTAAAAATATATAAGGTATTGTGCAGCAGCACCACTTTTTTGAAAAATAGATGAAAGTGTGCGCTAAGTTCCCCCACGCTCCCACCGATTATGGCTCTTCCTCTGACAAACTGTCAAAAAAGTTGCAATTTAATATAATATATAATAATTATAATGGCACTTTAATAGCAGCAGTAAATTACTTTTAAAAAATAATCACGTAAATGTTAAAAGTTCTACGGATTTGCTCATATGTATATGCGATTTTGTTCCGGAATTTATATTAAAACACCTATGTCGCATAAATGTAGAATCAATTAGAACATATTTTTATCTTTATTTTAATAAAATTATAAAATTTTCAATTAAATTTCAAAATATTGTATATACTTATTTAAAAATATATATGATAAAGCAAAATGTAAGTATTTTTTCTCATAATAGCAATTCGACTGTATAAAGTAAACATAATTTGAATTTAACATAATAATTAATTTTCCAATATAATTATATGTGTTTAACATAATTTAAAACCAATGAATTTCAAACTATAACAGGTTGCACATGTAAATAAATTATATAACACGAAAATTGCACTGCTAATTTAAACATATAATCTCGAGGAATATACAACCTTGTAAATCTTCTTAAATTCCGCCACTTATAAAAAGTGCGGAATGTTATAGTCCACTTTTGGAAATGGTAATTTTAGAAAGGAGTCACATTACTCCGACATGATCGATATAAACCATTTTTAATACAACGTGCGCCAAAAATCTTAATTCCTCTATACAAACGATAATAAAAAAATACGTCATGTATACGTATACTATATAGGCGCGAGCTTTTACGTAACAAAGAAACTCGCCGCCCGTTTATTACGAGCCCGCTTTCGTTCGTTTTCACGACTCGCGCGCACGCAAAAAACTTCGCGATATTCCCTCCCGCGCGGCGTGCGAGCTCGTATACACGACGAACGCGGAACCAAAAAATTATATATACGCGCGGAACTATATAAATGCATATACATGAGAAACGTCTCTACGGCGCAGGCAGGTACAAATCTATATCCATCTCAGCCGAGATTTGAAAAGCGCCGTAACTCAAGGTTACCGCCGAGAGCTCCCGTCCATCGATCCGCGGGACTTTTTACGGGCTGCAGCTATGATTGATAGCACGGAAGGGGGAGCGGCCTCTCAAGTTATACTTTTTTCCTTTACGCGCTTTATTAGCCTACCGTTCGTGCATTTGCACCACCCTCGTTTTCCATTCATATGCACTTCCCTACATACCTACATGATATATACCTATTTACACACATCGCATATAGTATTCCCGCTAGCGCGACGAAGCACACAACATATGCGCGTACACGGGAATTCCTAGTAAAATCGGTTACGGGATTCGAGGCGCTATATTACCCATATATCGGTGATGTGCTTTCACTGCCGCGCGTCGCCGCCTCAGTGAAAGTGAAACGAAACTGGCTGCAGGCTATAACATACATCGCGCCGAAAGAGCGAGGAGCCCCGCCACGATCCCCCACAGGCATCCGACGAATTTTGGAGAAGAGTTTATCGCTGCGTCAGAGCGGCACCAGGAGGTGGTTAGTGTGTGTATTTTATAGGCGGATATCGCGCGCACGCGGGAGAATTGTAGAATGGGTACTTAACGGTACTTTCGGTTCCGCGTATTATAGCGATTTTTTTTTTGTGGTTTAGAAATTTGATCGATATTTGAAAGAAACCGTTTTTAAATGTCTCTTTGATGCGTGAAAATTATACGGATTAGTGGTGGGCTAGATTGGTGAATGTGCGAAGATGATTATTTGGATTGCGAAATGATCGAAAGCCTGGGGAAGTGTGATAATTGAAAAGAATTACTGTTACGTATCGAATTGTCATCATTGAGAAAAGTTGAATAAAAATGATTAATAATTTTGAAAAAATTACTATATACTTTCTAACAAAGCCATCACAGGCTGTAAAAATCCAAAAGATTATACCATACTTTATAAGAAATTTTGTTAGAATATAGAGGAAAATTTACTATAATTATTCTAAAATTTACTATAAAGTATGGTAATTGTTTTGGTGTTCTGTGGTAGTTTTATCAGACGATATTATTAAAAGAATATTCAATATAGTTTATTTTATATACCTATTATAATTTAAATATTTATTAATGTCTTTTCTGCACAAGGACCGGATGAGTTATTTATGATTTTCTTGGTCTAGTATATAATAAAAAGATAGCATTATCAAAACTAAAAATATAAATAGAGCAAATCAAGTAATGATAATGTCAATCTATTTTACTGACATCGTAGTAAATTATTTTTAAATCTAAACACGTAATATTATGTGCAATGCAAGCTCAACTATCGATAATTATACATTTTTTCGTCTTTCAAACTTGAATAAGAAAAATGATAAAACGCATATTTGATAAATTGTAAGTAATATTTTATACTCGGATGAAAAATAATTTTGTAATGAATAATTTATATGTTTATCAAGCGCATCTTTAATTATAAACTATTTTATTTAATTAACAGAAAATAGTATAATTAATTTCGAAATAGATAAATATTTTATAAAAATCTTAATCTTTGTTCTAGTATAAAATGTAAGTACATAATATATGATCAAAAATTCATTTTAATTTGGTATTACTTTCAAGAACTAAAATTTGCATTCATAATTTTATTATGTTACTTAGAAACTTTAAAAATATTTGATTATTATTAAATCCTCTCATGAAAATTCGAATTCCTATACTTTTATATCAAATTTCACATTTTTACAATTTATAATTCAAACTATTAAATTCCGACTGACATTTTAAGAATAATATCTCCAAAAAATATGTCAAATATTCTACTCGTGATTATACCGCTGCATTCCTCGAAGTCGTTAGATTATTTCTTCTAAACGTTGTGATAAGCATTACGTCTTGTTAATGAGAAGTCATTACAGGTATATTTTCATATTTCATCAATAAATTCCGACAAATGGTCTTGTCTACACTACCTCTCCTTTCTAATTAATATTTCAACTATTTGCGTTTACTCTACATTCTCTGCAATTTAAAAAATCAATAATTTCTAGATAATAACGTACGAAATGTCTCTTATATTTTGTATTAAATAGCCTCATAACATTTCTCAAAATTTTCATCTCTAGACATAGAAAATACTCGACTTTTTAAGAAACACGTAAAATCGTAACACGAAGTTGCGCGAAGCAATTATGTAATAATACTCTGTGAAAAATTAAATAGTTAAATAATCACGGTCAACATAATCGAATATAAGAAATTATTCAAAAACAGGTTTCTGCACGTCCGCGTTTGCGAAACACCACCATGAAGATTTATATCGGTTTTTTTCAAGACTAGCCACGTTTCCTTGGTTTTGAAAACTTACTATCAATAAATGCCGTAACAGCAGCTTGCTCTCTTTGTGTTACATTTATAATAATTTTAATAATTTTTACTTTTAGGGGTCAAAAAGTTAATATATTGATGATAGGATTTTTACATATAAATATTTCTACGATATAAGGATATATTTTTATAGTGTTTAGATATCATTTCCTCAAATATCAGTACTCTATAAAAATTAATTACACAACTTGTGGTTTTTTGAAAAGTTTTTTTATATTCAAGATAAATGTTTTGAGAAACATATAATATCATAACATAATGTACTTATAGAAATATACCTATACGTGGATATGTAATGGATGAAAAATAGTTTTAATAATTAGCAATTAAAAATAAATTCCTAAAAAATTTGAAAATAATGTTAAAAAATTTGGATGTATGAAAAACTGAAAGTATCCAATGTTTGAAAATTAAGGCAATTTCATAATAAATAATAAATACATTTATTATTGATTAAATATATTTGATGAATTTCAATCCATATCCATTCTGGATAGTGTGCCTTGTGACGTTGAATATTTTCGAATTGTGTTTGTATTGTGCAGTACTTGAGTAAATTTAAAAAAAAAATAATTGTTTAAAGTTCGTAGTTGATAGGTATTCATAATTAGCAAAGGGCGGAAAAATAAAAATTTTAAATGATGATATACTCTTACCACTGTCGGTAATGTAGAACAGGAGGTACAGTATTGAATTACCGAGCATCGCTATACAAAACATGACAATTACATTGGAACTTTATGCTTATAGATCCAAATATAGTATGGGTGTTTCTGTGTATTTTTGTACATTGTAATTTATAAGTAGTATTTTTTATAAAACCAAAAAATACTTATGCGAGTACAATCATGTAAGTTTGTATAAATATTTCTTATATTTTTTATCATACATATTTTCTCACGTCTATTTACTTTTTTACTATATTACATCGGCTATAAAAACTTGAATGTAAATGCTTGAAAAAAATTACTCAAATACAATTAAAAATAAATATTTAATAACTGAATGACCCAAAGTACACATATACTTAAAATAAATAGGTGAATCTATGCATAAAAACAATTTACAACTCATATATTGTAAATTTCATCTATAAACTTTAACATATAACTAATATAATAGAAGGTACGTTTTTTCTAAAATTTAAATATTATATATGAGAAAATAAAAGTTTTTAAAATGAGTATATTGAAGAGATTCGTAATAAAGTTACAAAATGAAATATACTAAAAACATTTCAGTTTATTATTTATATTAAATATATACATAATATTAATTGAAATTATTTGAGTTATAATATAAAGTATATTACTGATAACTAGTTTGCGAGTCTATTTTTGCATTGAATTATTTATTGACAAGTAAGCGTTTTAGTTATTAAAAAAATAATAGTTTGTACAAAATTTACAGAGAGTTCATTACAATATTATGATTTTCGCATTGATCGAATAATAACCCAAGAATAAATAAACATATGGATGAGAGAATAGTTATACAAAAATAATATAGCAAACTATACAACAATATTAAGTAATATCTAGTTCGTAAAAACAGTAATGAAGTCACTAATCTTTTAGTACAAGTAGTTTTCATTTAATTTTTTGCTGACTACTTTTCCGACCATATTCTTTGATTTTTAACACATTGTTATAATTCAATTTTTTGCTAGTAAAAGTATCGATATTAAAGAAACCAAGGCTCAAAACTGGTAAATTTCTTTTATTGAAAGATAAAATATAGTACAATAGTAATCCGCGAACAGTAAACTTACTAGAAAAATGCGGTGCCGAATCTTAAAAAATGAACACCGATAACCGTGATGATAGTCAAAAATTATTCGGAAAATCAGTTCTCTCAGTAGAGATAAAGGAAGAAACGGGAAAAATGTGATTCGTTACTCCTTCGCAGCAAAACATTCAAAAATTCCACTAGTGCTAGCTGCAACTACTTACTACAATTTGCTAATGAATAGTGAAGGAATCCAAAGAAAGCCGTGTTTTAATTATTGTAAAAATAAGATAACTCCGAGTAAATGCTGAAGAAAATTGATTTTCCGGCGTGCTACAAAATGTAGTTGAAAATCTCATACGAGATACAATGTTACAATAATTTTGTTCAATCACCGTACTAAAAAAGACATAACAAAAATTTCATCTTTTACCAAATGAAAACAGATAAATTTCATTTTCCTCATTTTTAAATCGCTGCAAATTTTCAGACTCGAAATAGAGACAGAATTCTCTTTGCAAAACCAAACAATTGATTTTCAATTGTCTGACGTCACTATTTTTTTCTTATTGTAGGAAAAGTTGTAAGTCTCGTTTTTATGTTTTTCACTTCTTTCACTTATGAGATACTAGAATAGATATATCTGTAAATATATTCGTATATGAGTACGTCTTTATATATTACTTATATGCGCGTATGTATAGAACTATGTACGGATAGGATAGACGAAGACCTCTAGTTTTTGGATTTACTCGAAACATCCTTGTCAAACTCACTCGCTGCGCTTGTTTTTTCTTTGTTCCTAGAAATAAATAAGCAGAGAAATTAAAAAATGATCCCATATGTGTATATTTTTTGTATATAAATTTGTCTATATATTTTATATATAACATACATTTCCTTTACAAACCTTTTGCGTAAGGATGACAAGCAAATGCCGGAACACATTGATAAAGTCAAGGAACAGGTCAAGAGAATGAGCAATGTAATCTTTGCTGCCCATTCTGTTCTTCTCAACAATAAGTTGTGTGTCATAGATGATAAATCCACACATTACAATCAAGCCAAGGTAAAGATGAACCTGGTAGATCAACTGAGATCTGAAGAAGATGTTGGCCAATGAAAACAATACCATCATATTCAGGGTACTGATCAGAGTACCACCAAGATAGAGCCACTGGCCTCGTTCAGACAGTAAAGATGAAATACTGAAGGATACAAAAACTACAGTTGTACCTGAAAAACAAGATTAAAATATTTTAATCATTATATAAATTACCAAAGAATAGTCTATTTAAACAAATTTGAGTAAGTATTACGATGTTAATGTATCAATAAAATTGATTAACATAAAAGTAATGAGGTTTTCATATTTTGATGATGATTATCAAAGAATATATCTATGAGTCACAGATAAATATTCTCGAAATATAGTATTGATTTCTTATGTTTTAGAAATGAAAATATTTGTTATTAACCTTTAGAGGGCCAGAACACCACTAAAATGGCACACCTCCTTATCAACACTTTGTCTACGTTCAATCAATGATATAAGATACCTTTTGTCCCAATTTTTTAAGGTGAATTTCCCTATCAAAATCCCGGCCCTCTAAAGGTTAAGAAAGGTAGTATTTTTTGTAATTGATCAATTTGGTTTTGTTATTTATTTTTATAAAATTAGATTTTTTAAAGTTCATAAAAATCATTTGTAAACTATAAATTTATTACAACATTACCATACCAATTTATTAAATTTATTATTCAACTTTCGTACTGTTTTATGAATTTTGATTGAAAAGTTAATTAGCATTTACCAATTTGTAAATAAAAAAAAAAAACTTTTTACAAACTTTTTTAGAATATAATGACATTAGGTATGACTAATTCAACTTTTAAACTTTTCATAGTAGAAAGGTAGCACAGAAGACTCAAGAAAAAAAATTATTATATTAAAACAAGATAAAAAGTGAAATTTATGTATAAATGAACTTGGTAAATTTAATTAGAAACAGAAAAATGAAGTCAACAATATTTATAGTACTTCTATCATAAATATAACAGATTCATAATTTTCTTTCAAATTAGTAAAATTTAAAACACTCAAATAATGGAACTAAACAGAATAATAAATTAAGCTAAATATTTTGTTAGCTAAATATTTTGTTATTTTGTTTACCTTCACAAAAAATTAATTTTAGAGAAGTTATTTTGAGAAATTATTGAAGTAGAAGAATTTAGAATCAATAATACTTGTTTATGTACTAATATTTTTAGAAATACATGCACTATTTTAAGAAAATGTTATCTTATCTTGCAAGAAAGTAAATAGTGTCATATCTTACCAATCAAAGCTGTCATAACAATGCTTGGGTCCACACTGATAACGGCCTCTAGAAGTGGGCCCATTCCAAGTCCAGTAAGAAATGCGAATCCCAGGAGGTATCCCAAACGAAGAGATCGGTTCTTGCCATTATCTGGTGTTGCAAGCAACGCGAAAATCAGTCCAAGTGCTCCAATTGTGGAGAGTAGTCCTGCTTGCAGGAGGTATGTGTACATATGAACATAGACTCCCACTGCCGCTGAGACGGTGGAGAGGGACAGGCATCCATAGACATTTTTCAGATGTTGTCGAACTGGTGCTTCTCTGAAAAGCAAATCAAGTCAACGATAATGAAACTACTTTACAACAGTCATACTTGAGGCCTAGGCTCATTAACTATAAATAAGCAAAAACATAGAAAAAGCCACGTAAGCAGTAGCGCGTCCATCGCGAGCTAAGGAAAACGTTAAGTATGCAACTGAACAAATAGTTAAAGAAAAGTTAAAAAAAAAAGAAAGATAACGAGCTCTTCCGATAAGCGGCTCTCTCTCCCTCTCTCTCTCTCTCTCTCTCTCTCTCTCTCTCTCTCTTGTTGGCTACCTGGCCTCATGCGAGCTCGCGCGCGCGCGTGACGCGTCATGCCCAATCTAATTTTCGCGCAGTTACGTCAGAAAAAGGCCTATACGAAAATGTAGTTTTCCACGCAAAGGGCCCAAGAAGCTCCACAAATGCTCGGGCGGCGAAATGTAAGCTCCGAGGCCGCGCGCGGCAATATTCCCCTACATTAGCGGGACTCTCAGGCACGGGAGAGGAGAGTGCAAAAGTTGCCCGTTCATCGTTCGAGAAGAGTCGTAAACATCCGTATGCTGGTGCGTAGGTAGCTCGCGAGACGAGGCCTCGCCTTGGGAGCTCTCCGCACAGTCCCGCAATAATAACCGAAAAAAAAGTCCATTATACTCACAATCTGTTGCTGAAGGAATTGACGAAGCTGTCGAGTGTCGGAGCCATGTCTGCCTGCTACGGAGCTATCTCCGGACGTGCCTTGGAATTTTGCGTACGCGGCGTTGGCCTCGGTCCACTGGAAAAATTTTTCTCTCCCTCCCTCTCTCTCTCTTTCTTCTTTGCGACTTCTATGTACACACGATGTTCCCGGAAAAACAGTCGCACACTGCCCACTACGTGTATTCTTGCTCAAACTTCTCTCGCTATTCTATCGTATGTGTATATCTCACTGTGTGGCTGATATCGCACTACTAACGCGATCTCGAACGATCATGAATCGCCTTACGCTTATACCTTTACGTGCTGGCTGCCGAAGTGTATATATGTGTGCTCGCTCTGCGCCTTCTGCACGTAGTCGCTCTCGCCTTTGTGGGGGCCTCCGTGTTTGTCTGTCTCCCTCGCACTCGTGCAACGCCACGTAAGCTCGTCTCTCTCGCGCGCCGTATTCCCGAGGACACGTCAGTAGTGCCGCGATCGCTCGCTCGGCTGTGTGCGTATACGGCACGGTCCGCGATTGGCTAGCCGGTGCGGCGCGTCATCGCGCAGAGAGAGCGCGACGAGCTTGACGGAGCAAGGGGCGAGCTTGCGGGTGCGAGGAGGACGATGCGAGAGGCGAGGAGGCGAGAGGCACACGCATATATATGTTTATATTTCTATATACCTATACGATGATATGGGCGCGCGCGCAGGTGTAAGCGCGGACTTTTGCATTCGCGGAGCGTGGCGACGGAAAGGAGGAACTTTCCTTATTTTCTCTTTTCTTCGTTTTATGCATTGGGACTGGTTGTGGTTGCGTGGTACCCTATAATGTATGTAGGGGGGAAGTAAATGAAGTTGCGCCGAGGAATCGGCGACGAGGGAGAGAGAGAGAGAGAGAGGGACACAGGTCGCGGAAACTACCTATATATGCGTGCGCGGTGCGTATACTTATACTTCTACCTAAGACCATCGAGCCGTTTGCGCAATAGCTTTTTATTTTGTGCAATTTTCGTTTATTATTACGATCTTTGGTGCTTTCAGATGTTTAAATAATTTTTAAATGCAATGGGCGAGTTTTACACGTAATTAGATTTTTAAAATGCAATATATTATATATAAATATATATATTACATTGTACACTTTTACAAGATTAAAAGAGACTATATTGTACGTAAGCAAGGGATCGATTTGAGCGACACGTGTATTTTACGTATAATTTAACTATATTCCCGCGAGTCTTCTAGCTTGTATTGCGACGTAGAAAAAAATCTTTTACATGATATACTTATTTGGAATTCTGTTACGTTGTAAATCGTTCATAGTCCATTGCAACAAAAACATACTTTAATCAAAATTTTGTTATCATTTTTATTCGTACTACTTATAAAAAAACGTAATTGCACTACAAGTTTCTGAATTATTTTGGTTTTAGAAAAAATTTGAATTAAATTATTTGATGAAAAATTTTGTCATCAAATTGCATCATATTATATATTGTACAATTGCACGAAGAATAACGTAGGAAGATTGTCCAGTAATGATGACTCATTGCGAAACATTTTGAATTGCTAAAAAATTATTATCTATAATTAAAACTTTTCTGTAGAAAAAAACGCATGTCTTTAAAATATCGGTTTCCCTGTTATAAATGAAAATAGCTAATACTAACAGTCTACTGGAGTCCAGCCGTATAGTTTATAATGAAAATTATAAATTAAAAAAATGAATTTTCATAAAGAATACGATTTAATAGCAATAGATAATTATTATAAGAGAAAAAATACTTTTTTAAATTACACATGCATATCACATAATAATAAACCTCAAAATGTTACACTGGGAAAACAGTATAATAAATATTAAAAACAATTTTTCAAAAATAACTGTATTATCTCGTAAAACTATTGCAAAGTGAATAAATACTAAAAATTATTATAATACGTTATAGAAAATTTCACTGGAAATCGAGAAAAAATTACTATATTGCATTGTAAATATCAGTAAAATGTGGTATGATAATACTTAGAAAACTGTTTCTAATTTTTATTGATATTTTTTCTCAGTTCAAATGAAAGCTATCTGTTGTTCTCAAAAGCTCAAATCAAACAATATAGCAACGAAATAATGGTGTATCTAAAAGGCTAAGTGATCAGTATTTTACATACAACTTATGTACCTATAGTGTTTTATTTTAATGTCCTAACATTTATAAAAGTCTCTTAAGCATACATATATATGTAAAATTCGTTTGAAAGCTTATGCGCATATTTTTAATACTTCCCGAGTTTTCTACAATTCATTAACTCACAATCGGCTTTAACATCTGCTCTATTATTTCGAAATTCTGTTATACGTGAAAATTGTATTTATATTTTTACAACGTGCAATGTTTAGTTTGTAATTATTTCTATTGATGTTAAAAGCGTAACATTTTTTTTTTTAAGAATATTCTTGTAAATTTTATAAATTTTATTAAATTTAAAATTATTTTTGTCTATAAAATTTGTATATAAAAAATAAATATTATATAAAAATAAAGATATTCGAAACTAAAAGAACGAGATTTAACTTTAAAATTTAACGAAAAGCAATTAGTATTTTCGAGAAACTCTATGTGAACCGATAATGTCCGCAAGGTAAGCAAACATTATCATTAAAGCTATTTGAGGCACCTTCTATTTATTTCCTATTGACGATAATTAACGACCAAATAAACACGCGCAACGATAACTTATTATCGACGTTTTGATGGACAGAAACGTTGTTTGATTTTTTTCACTTAAAAAATAATTAATTGTCTCTATGTACTGCAGAAATGAAATATAAATAAAAATTTTACAATTTAGCTCAGTCACGCAATCATATTAACGTTCTCGAATATTTCTCGCAAAAACAAAGGCACCATTCTGTATCAACATTCGTTTCATTATAAATTAAGTGCGTCGCTCAGGTACAATAGTAATACTTCAGCTATACTTAGAAGCAAAACTTCTACACACTATACGCAAGCGATTATTGTAAGTGGTACAAGAAGAGTAGAACAAGTCGATGAGAAGGAGAATGAAGACATAAAAATTAAAATTTTTTTCTGTGTTTCACTTATTATAATTACTGTAACGATATTTAAATGAAATTTTTTATAATTACGTAATCTTGTAAAAAGATATATGACAACATTCTTTTTCTGTATCTGTTAATGAATTTTATAATATAAAAATAAATATCGCTATATACGAAAATAAATAATTGAATCAAATTATTGAAACGTGGATTTTTATATTAAAATACAGTATCAATAAAAATTAATTCAAAATTTCAAATCCAAATGATTTAAATGATATTTAAAATTATGAAAAAGCGTTAATCACGTATATAAGATATCCTTTAATTCTCTTAATTCTTTTTAAGAAAATGCATTTTGTCTCATGAAATTCTCCAAAAGCAGCCTTATTCTTTAAAAAGTATTAAGAAAAACTAATCTTATGCACCCTCCTTTAGTCCGAGGTATTTTTTTAAAATAGATCAATTTATGATTTAAATTTTATTTTTATACTTTTTAGACTTTTTAAATTTTAGACTTTTTTTATTTCTTGATTGATACACTTATATCTCTTTTTATTTCAAAGTTTTATAATCACTAAATATTGCTTAAAGTTTCTAAAAACATAAGTAAACACAATATTTTATACTCTTTAAGTAAATTCAAAATTTACGACCATGTTTCTAACAATCTAAAAAAATACTCATCAAAAGCTTAAACTCACGCATGTGCCGTGAATCCGTGATGTGCATGTGCATTGTGCGTGCGCAACTTATTTGGATGTATCTGCGTGTGTTTGTTGATGGCCCTACAGCTAGCTGGCGCCACTAAACATAAAGGCTGCATCTACATATTTGCTTTTAAAGGGCATTCGGCGCGCGTGCGCCGCTTGCATTGGTGCACTGACCTATCACAGCTCGACTTGACCGGACTTGATTCTCTCG
>UXGD01003570.1:0-19934 GCA_900474315.1 Torymus auratus | reverse complement strand
AAGCCGGCTCGAGGGGATATAGCGGCGCGTCGCTTACTACCTCGCCAACCTTTATCACTTGAACATCTCGTTAGTAGATGGTCGTCAGCAAATACCGAAGTTTATTGAGTTATGAATTTATGATTATTTTGATAAATTATTACGATTAGAAAATGTTAAGTTATTTTCAAGACAAGACAAGATTCTTGACTCCACAATCTTGATATTGTATCGAAAATTGTATATAAATAGTGTATCCATTATTGTCTTAAATATTAAGGCAAGCTAATACAATACCAAGATTAATTTTGCTGTATCGCGAAGCCCTAGAGCCATCTACAAAAACTCGCATTTTCACATCGCTATCACGCACTTACGGCAAAGTAATTAAAAAATCTCAAGCCATTGAAAAGCTATTAAAACCCCCGCGCACGACAGTGTTTCTCGTTCTCTTTCTTGTGATTTCGCAAAGTTTTTCCTCTCTCTTCCCGTCGATGCAGCTCTCCCACGCGACACTTCGGTTCCGCCACTCTCTTATTGCCTCCTACCTCTCTCTCTCTTGCGCTCTCTTTCCCTTCCTCCCTCCTCACCGCAATGTCGTTCTCTATAGGCTCCACGCGCGCTCTGTGTTTACAGTTCAGCCAGTCAGTCGCGCTCCAGCCGCCGTTCGGCACGCGCAGATGCATCGTTTTCATGGAGGCAGACTTTTTTTGTTCTCTTATATAGGTACATATGTGTGTTCGTTCGCAGGGGGGCACCTGGAAACCGAAGGAAGGCTGGATTGAGATATGAGAATAGCAGATGGAAAGAGAATAAGGTTATTGTTATATTTGTTTCGTGGAATTTCAGTTTTGTTTGGAATTATGAATCGATAGCATGAGTGATGAGAATGTTGGAGTGTTTTTTGCTTCTTCTTTCTTCTTTGAAAAGGTTTGCTTATAGCTGATGTAGGGACCTGAAAGAAAAGTAGAATTAAGATTTCGGATTCGTATACATAAATTTCTGCTATAAATATAATATCTAATTGGATATTAATTGATAATGTAGCCAATTAGATCGAATGATGAATAAAATTATGTTATTATTGTTAAACACAAATTAGAACACATACATACAGATACATTTGACATAATAATTAGCTTATTTGATTGCGATATGATCAATTCATAACGATCAATTAGAGTTATTAGATACTGTGGGCAATTATTCGCTGTTTAAACATTTCAACAAGTTGCATTTAATGTAAGCACGTTTATATCGATATATTTTAATATAGCCAGCGAAAATAATTATTTTAAACAATATTACTAAAATTTGATTTTTCATTATATATAACACTATACTTCTTAAACTATGTTCATGAAATAAATCTTCAGAACATAATAATCTAATTTTAAATACCATAGTTTGTTACATCTTTAACATCCACCGGCGTTTCCAGATTATCCTGTAATAACATTAATTTGCACAGAGTTCTGAGAAATCTGGTTTTCAATGAATAATGTTTATGTTATAGCTAAGTAAATTTATACGGTAGAAAACTGAGAAGAATCCCCTTAAAATATGCCAATATGCAATGCCCTCCTCGAATATAGCTGCCTAAATTTATGCGCGCGTACGCAGTAGAAACCGATCATAAAATTTGACTCGCGATGAGACTTGACCTTAAAATGAAAAATTGTATCTTACAAACTTTTTAATATATTTTAACTTTATAGAAGAACGTAGAAGCAACGTTGTTTCAAACGAAGTATTTTAAAAAATCCCATTTTTACTTATTAATCTCGAACATACGTCTACTCTGTTATTCTGTTTCTAGATCAAGCATTTATCGGACAGTTACATGAAAATATCATCGCAACTAACAAAAGGACTCCATTATAGAAGTACATCCAGCATGTAATCAAAAATACAATGAATATCCTCGAAAAGCTTGTAAACTTGACGTGTCATTTCGCTGCAGTTACGCAAGTAATCATGACTTCACACTGCAGCGCGTAAATTACTAAGATCCACCTGAAAACAGAAAAAAACACCTCCTACTCCACACACATATATCACAAAAAGACCCAGTCGACAGCTAGAATCGATCGGACGACCAAACCCACAAAAAGCACTCATTCAATCGATAACCCATCAATAAACCGCCTTGGCACGCGTATCCACACACCAGGCTCGCCTTTCCCGCAATCAAGCCGCGCCCGTCCTAACAAGACTACCTTTATCTCATATAGATCCGCCTATATATAGGCGCTGCGAGCCCGTAGTTCCTTTGACTCGCCGGCTCAACCTAATGCCGCGCGCTCAAAATTCGTCCCAGATACTAATTCGAGCGCGTCTCTCACAATCGCGACGCTCAAAGCTGTGCTGCTGCAGGTAGGCAGGTGGGTATACCTATATAGGTATACATAACGCACGAGATGCCCTCAAAGGGTCTCTCTCTCTCTCTCTCTCCTAGTGCACAGGGCGCATTGTGATGCGAGCGCGCGCTGCTTAGACGACGGTGGCGGAGGAGTAGGAGAGATCGGCGCGCGCGCGCTGGAGAGCGCGTCGCGTATACCGTCCGACGAGAGGTGAGCTCGCGCGTTCTTCTCCAGTCTCGTGCCGGCTCTCGAGAGGGACGGTTCGCTCGGCTGTTCTCCCGCCGGTGTTTTTACCCGAGCGCGTTGTTGTTGTTGTTATTGTTGTCGTCGTTGCAGCTGGTGTACAATTATGTACATACGTGGGTGTGTTTCGTATTGATACAGGGATCCCTGCATGAGATTGACAAGGCCGAGTCTGGATTGGTTTTTTTACAGTGTTGTTGTTGTTTGTTTTCGTCGAGAAGTGACACAGGTGTGCCGGTAAAATTAGCAATAGAATTTTATCGGGATTCAAAAGTTCGCGCGCTTCTGCAAGGGCCGGCCAATTAACGGCTGTGATCGTGTGATTCCCCGGTCTTTGTGAATTCGCAATATAATATAGAAAAGCAGAGAGCGCGTGAAAACAGACAGGCGTCGGTGCAGCAGCGACGACTACGTAATCGCGAGTTCAAGTGTCAGTCGTCGTCGGTTGTAAAAAATCCGCAGGCGGCACGGCGGCTCTCGACTAGCCGGTCTCGAGATAAAACACATGCGCGCGCTAGTGGAAAACAAGCCGAGCGGAAAATAAGGTTAAGGTCGCGCACGTCGGCTGCTATATATACTACTACTAGCCGTCGTCGTTGTTCCACACGCGTTACAAATACAAATATACCTATATACACCCACTGGAACGAGACACGGGTTATCGGAAAGGTGGGAAAACAAAGAAAAAGCTCTCTCCTGCAGGTGTCTTTCTCTGTGCGCGTGTAAACACGAGTGTTTAGTGTGTATACAACAAGAGCGCGAGGAAAACGCACCCACCCACACGGCGAGCGAATTTTTCTCTATATACACACACAGCCGGAAGGAGAAGCAGAAGGAGAAGAAGAGGCGCCCACGGGAATTTCGCGCGTCCCGCTGTTGTGCTGTTCCGGTACACTGCAGCCGGCAGCTTCCTCTCCTCCCTCCATACGACTGACAGCCGGTGAGTGTTCTCTTCCTTCTTTCTTTCCGCACGCGCTCCCGTTGCCTCACGGGACTTCGCCGCGATTTTTCTATTTTCACGCGCGCACGTTCGCCTTGTTTTCTCCTCTCCGCACGGCGAGCGCCGGTCATACCGGTTCTGACGTCCGGCCTGTGTGCAGCATCACCGCGGCGGCGAATATCGTCGTCCTCGTCGTCGTCTAACAGGCACGACGACAGTAGATTCGCGCGCTGCACGCGGATAACGATCTATAGGTGGATGAGGAAGTGGAGGAGGAGAATGATTGTGTTTAATTAGTGTTTACCAGCGGTGGTGGTACTTACTTATTGAATGAGCGTGCGGCAGTTATTAGCTGATGCGCTGATCGAAACTATTCGCTCGATGATGAGTGTGTTTCGGTCGGGCCTTTGCTGCACCCATGTGTACACTGGCTTGACGTTGAGTGTATTACCTGAAAAAATCGATATTTGCCTTTTTTAAGCCATTATTTAATTATAATGATTAAGTATGTAATTAGCCTAATGCATTTTTCAAATATTATTGATTATGTTTAGAGTTACTAATATCTAATGCAGTCAATTATAACCAATAATAATAGTAATCAAGAATATAAAAACAAGTATTTAAGAGTAGGTTATTTAGTGGAAAACTTTTATCCAAACGGACACCCCTAAACTATACTTATTTTCTTCGAAAGATTTCATTTCTATAAAGCAATAAAACGGCAGTTTTCAAGTTACTCCCAAGAGAGCTATGGACGGCCATAAAACGGAAAAGATTTTATAATCGGAACGAGCGCTGTTAGAAGGGGCGAAAAACACGATAGTTAGCAAAAATACAAATGCCCCGGTGTATATAGCCTGTAGATAGCGTTAATAACTGTGTATCTTCGAGTTTTACGGTGTCGGCCGGCCGGCCGCAGCGAGGGGAGATAAATTTTATGTTTGGCCAAGGTGGTAGCAGGTAAGAAGTTGATAACCGAGGCTGATGGTCAATTTCAGATAACAGGAGAGAGAAGGCCCGCGCGAATGTTACTCCTTTTGAGGCGTGTCAACGAAATATGTCATCGACCATAGCAGCACGAGAACGATTGTAAAACTGCGGTTACTAATGACTGTTTAACAACTAGTTTAATAATATCGGTTAATACAGATTTTGTAATTTAAGATTCCGAAATTTATAATTAAATTGATTACAGGATATCGGAAATTTTATTTTATTTTATCTATATATAATTATTGAGAGTTTAATATTTTAATATTCAAATTTTGCGGCGTTAAATATAACTTCAAAATTGTATAATATTTTCTGCGCGGGGTTGCCGAGTCAGCCTCAATTTTAGCGCAGAAAGCGTGATAATTAATAGAGGGAAATACTAAATTGAAAATATGCACACCTTGGTTATTAGCTCTAATTACTGAAATTCGTCGCTGGGGAAATAAATTACTTAATTAAGGAGACGATGAAATTGCACACAGTCAATTATAAAAATGATAACCTCAAGTAAATAAATAATATACAATATGATCCATCGAATTTTTGTTCTATTTAAGTAGATTTGTTATATGAATTTACAATGAACAAAATTTACATTTTAATTGCAATATATTTTAATTATAGTACAAAATTATGTATGCCAATTTATCTCTCGATAGTATAAATAGCGAATGTTTTTTTTTTCAATAAAGATTTCCTATCCACCGTTGAACGTATATCAGAATGAAAATAAAATAAATTCATTTGGAGCTAAAGTATACGAACGCTTAATTGCTACATCCTCGAAAAGCCATAAAGAAAAGCAATCATCATTCGCGTTCGTTAAAAAATTACTCCAGCTTGGAAAAGTGGATTAGAGCACTTTTTCCCATAATTGCGAGTTCTTAATAAAGAACTACTTAAAAGTTATCGGTCAGCACTTTTCAGCACATCTTCGCGATTAACAAGTTGCTTTTAACACTTCTGAATGCGCGGAAGTTCCGAGCGCGCGCGCCTGTCGAGTTCGTTCATCGATCAACTTAATGAGTTGAAAAGGACAGGAAACATCGGGCTTTTTAATAAAGGAGAAGGAAAGAGCGAGATTAAAACAAGAGGGAGGACGGAAGGTGATGGATGAAACGGGACGAAGATCGACGGGATACGGCCTGCGTAATGAGGAGAGGAGACGTGTAAAAAAGTTCAGCCGGGTAAAGAAACGATATCGATAAGAGCTGGAGATAGGAGGAGAGAAAGAGCTACGGCTGGAATGTAAACAGAGAGAAAGAGACACATCACGATAAACGTGACGGTCGGCAAAAATATATGATCCCTATCTGCGCGTATATTAAGAAGAATGTCTTCGTATACGTTGACATTTCAATAAAGAAGATCGTGTAGATGAAATGTTCACGAGAATTTTTATGAATATATTCTGCAGCTTTCTCAAATGTTATTTCCAATTGTTATTGTTTTTGTTTATGGAAGCGTTGAGCATAAAATTGTAATCAATAAAAAAATTTGTATGAATATAAACATTCAATAAAACTGCCAATAAAAAAATATCGCACTTGATTGGAGCATTGAAAAAATTTTTATTGTAGTTTAACACCTATACTAATGTATAAAACGAAAAATTAGATAGTAGAAAGATAGAATAATGACTTACAATTACCTCTAAGAGGTCGTAAATTAAAAGACAAAGGTAATATAAAGGAGAGAGATGAAATAATAAAGGAAATTGAACAAGGATAGATTAGAGGGGCACTTGAGATATTGAATAAGAGGTTGTAATGACTTGTGAACTGGATAAGTGATTGTCAACGATAGTTCAAAACAACATTGTCATAAGAAATATTTCAAAATTATTATATGGTAAAATTTAAGCTATCAATATTTTTAGGTACAATTTTTTAAACAAAGTATATTTAGTTAGTCACATCCAAATATGTTAATTTTACGTTCTTCTTTGGTTTCTAAATAAAAACACGGTTGATTAGCGAACTATGCTTTTTCATCAAAATAACACAGCAGGAGTGTAATTTCCATTAGCGTGACAAAGCTAAATTTACAGTATCATTACAGTCGGCACGCATCATACCTATATCTATTGCTGGAACTATACCTATATTGTTTTTCTAGTTTCATCAAGTAATTCTCTAATACGACGTTCCTTAAAAAATTTGTTACGATTGCCGGTTTAAAAAAAATATAATACCCACTTGAGCAAAACCCTGAAATTGCAAAAGTCAGATCGAAAAAAAAAACCACGATATTACGCAAATTAGTCCACGAATTTATTCGTTGCTATTCTAAGAAGAGTCGCACCATCACGTTAAACTTAAAAAAAGATCTAAATGTTCAAAATTCATTAATACTTAATTAACTCCACGTAGTACACCCAACCTCTCATAGCCATTAAAACCGCTCTTGAATTTACGGCTAAATCGTCCCCCGCTCGACATCTCGACATTTTCGTAAAACACCGACTTATACGAAGGTGTAGTCTACAGCGGTAGCAGCAAAGTGTTCCTGGAAACCTTTAATGCACCATCTTTTTAGGTTAATAGAACTTTTTGTCGCGCGCTTTTTACATCAAATCCCTGCGCCTGACGGATATAAAATATACAGCGTGCGCTCTGCCCCCGCTCACTCGCCTCTTATATATATATATACCGAAAGGAGTAAGAAGAAGAGTCGAGGCGAAGGAAGAGCGAAAGGAGAAAAAAATTTCAAAAGATGGCCTCGGCGATGTTATCGTCAGTTTTAGAATGAAAGCACTTACAGGCGGAAACGAGAAATAGGAAGAGATTCCGTGAGAGAGAGAGAGAGGGAGAGAGAAGCAGCTCAGCGGGGGGTATACGAGCGGGGTGCAGGTGCGGGGAAAGGAAGAAGCGGCAGCCGAGAGTAAGAGAGGAGAGAAGCGAGGCAAGAATGAAAAAGAGCGACGATGGTAGCACAGGGAGGTATATATGGCAAAAACTACACGGGGAGCGACATTGCGTTGCTTGCACGCGCGAGGGAGCATTTGTCCTGCGATTCCCGCGAGGCGGCGCAACGGCTCCGTTCTCTTCTCCGCAAGTAAAGTAGCTCGACGTCGAGCTAAACAATTGTTACAGTTTTGGTAACCATTTGTATGGCTCGTGACAGCTGTATTTGATTTTTCATGTCTAGTGTTATCCTATTCGCTTTTCGACGAAACAAGGCTGTGTTTATTGATGTATATTGAAAGTGATATTGTACAATTTATGGACTATTTTGGGTAATATGATATAAATCACAATAACTACTATACAATAAGTAACTTATTTACGAGATATTCATTGTGAACTTATTTATTTTGACTGCGAAACCATACATTACATGCGTTATTTTTTATATCGTGTATCAGAGATTATAGGATTGTTATTTCACGAGAAGATAATATAATTTTAATTTATGCTAAGAATATGCATTAGACAAAAATATCATAAAACCAATTTAATATCAAAAAGAATCATCTCAACATAACTCAATCCTCGCCCACAGTATACAAATCCCAAGATCTCATTTAATTAACCGCGACCATCATTTCTAGAAAATAGCTTATCACTCGCTTATAAAGTCCGCGCGGCTCTCTCTTTCTCTCTCCTTCTCTCATCTCTCCGCATCAAGCAATGCTCTCGCATCAACAATGTTTTCGAAACCAAGCTGCAGCTAGCTCTTTCCCCGTGCAATCTTCTCCTACTCCGCTTTAATATGCACCGTAGCTACATAGCTCGCGACTCGCCTACGCCTCTCTCTCTCTCCTTCGCGCGCGACGCGCTTTAATATTCATAAAACGATTTACTTCGCGTTTTGCCGCGCGCGCACTCGCGGCATAAACAGGCCACACCGCTGCCGTCGTATATGTACGCTTATCGCGATTCTTGAGGCGGACTGCGCCGCTCCTCCCCGAGACTTTATCAGCGCGAGACTGACGCGAGGCTGTCCTGTATGCGTGTGTGTGTGTGTGCCGCGGAGATTTATTAGTTTATTACGCCGACGCGGAAACACAATGGGATAACTTGTGCAGCTCTCTCTCTCTCTCGTGTGTAGGTGTGTGTGCGTTGGTATTCGCGTGTGTATATCTGCGGATATATATAAGTAAGCGAAGTTTCGCTACGGTCTCGCAGAGTCGCGCGTGTTTCTCGTTTTCCTTGCTGCAGCGACTTTTTTTTCTCTCTCTCGGCTCTTTTTACGGCGGATCTCGTTAGCTGGGTCGAAAAAAAGTGTAGCGAAATCGATGCGTGTTGTTGTTTAGTTAGTGGTGGAGAATATTTATTCGTTATGTAGAGTTATTTTATTGCGCGTATTATGTAGCAAAAGATTAATGATAAGAATATATTTTAATATAAAAAAACAATTATTGAAAAAAATCTTATGATTTTCTAAAATTTGTAAATGTGCTTTCTCTAGTTATTAAAATAATTTTCATGCCAGTTTAAACAAAAATAGACACAGCAGTTTTAAAATATATTTTAGTTTAATTTCAGAATTTACCATGGTTTTTATTAATTGTAATATCACGTTAATTAATTGTATAGAGTTACATTATGTCTGCGCGTTCTACAATATTACGTGTATTATGTAATTTGCGTGTCCGTTTAAACGACGATTCGATTGCGATGAAACATTATACACATTGCACGGACATGGAAAATTATGCGTGTCTGCAGTGGAAGGTCAATTTAATGAACCTTGAGATTGCGTAACAGCGTTTATGAACTTGATGAGAATGCATCTTCGAACACGGTTTTAAATGGCTCAATGGCTATGTGAAATGAGGTGAAATTGATAGATAGCTTGGTAGATTGCAATATTTTTACACCCTTCAATGCGTTTAAAATATAATGAGTAAATTACAATTTTAGTATAATAATAGTTAGCAAGTTTGGCTGAAACAACATTTCTCACAGTGGAATTCTTTTTCATATCTTGTATATCAAAGTTTCGTATTTTCTGAAGATATGCAAATTTTCTGCAATCTTCTTATTACGTAAAACACAAACTTTTTCTTAATAATCATACTTCTGATAAAACTTTCCGAGCGTATAAAAGATGAAATATCGCTGGGAAAATTTTCCGTGTTCAAAATTTAGTACATTTGCAAGCATGTGTTAACAAAGTAAGAATTGACTAACCGCTATCTGAAAACTCATTAAAACGCAAATTAGCATGCCGTCGTAAAGCAGGTAACTGTACGGATTGAACTTTTAATGCTTCTCAAATGAAATGTGAGTGCATGCAAAAATTTCTATTTGCTCTGGTACGCCGTTTGCCGGCAATAATTCACTAAGAAATATATATTCCAAAGAATCAATGTTATTTTTATGTTCTATGCTTATACATAAATGAGAAAACAAGCATTTTCGTAGTATTCTTTTGAATAAGCATATGTACATTTCTAAAAATAATTCTACATTCGTATACATTCATGAAGAAATATGGGTTGAAGCAATTATTGAATATTTATTCTTATTATTAAAAAATTATTTTGTTTCCTAAAAAAAAAAAAAATACAAATTACAATGTTAGTTCGTATACCTATACAGCATTGCATACAACAAGTAAATTCTTTTTGTTATCTTATCTTGTAAAAATAAATATAAAATGTAAAATTATATGACTATTTCCAGTACAATATCGAAACTACAACTTTTAAAAACTTTTTAGCTTTTCCCAGTACAGGTATAATACTTATCCATAAAAAATGCACAAAGTGAAATCTCGAACCGATTTTCCCTTTAAAACTACTTTATCGCGCCATTTAAATTTAAGTTCCATCCTATGAAGCCTCCATTTCTCGTTAACGAACGAGCCTTTCAATTTATAGCCTCTCTCGTCCCCAAAAATTGATAAAAACTACCCGCGCCGTCGGGATTAGAAATTAATAACCTATATGCAACTCGCACGCAAATAGCACTGATCAAGTAACAAAATTTCCTCCCGGGAGCGGAATCAATATTCCAATAATACTCACACCCATATACGGCCACGCGCACACAGACACCCATATAGTACGTCCGCCCGGTGGGAAGCTTTAAAGCCGAGCGGCCATTTAAAAAGCTTCCGCTCAGCGCGGCGCGGATGACATGGGAAAAAGGGAAAGAGAGAGACGATTTCGCACAGCCGTAGAGAAAGAGAGAGAGAGTATCTCTAATTAAATAAAGCATCGTGGAATTTCTCACCCCCTCCGCGCGCTACCCAGCAAATCCTCGCTCAGAAGCGATTTTCCCGGGGTATTCCGATAGAAGGATGGGGAAGAAAACTCTCTCTCTTCATCCCCGGCGTCTCCAAACCAACCAACGGAAGCGAACATCTGTTTGATTACGGCCATTTTCGCGCGCGTTCACTCTACCGCTGCTTTTTCCCCTTTTCAAATCGTTCGACGAGCTTCTACTGCAGTAGGATGAGAGAAGGAGAACGAGCATCAGCGACTCGGCAGCAGCGTTCTCGCAATTGTCGCCGGCTCTCGCGTAATGAAAGTTTGGCCCTGTGACAAACGGTGCGCGCGTAGGTATACTCGCGTACTCACACCCGCAAGCGTAGTCTACCAGCCGGATCTAATTATCGGATTCTGTCATTTTCGCGCGGCAGAGCGGCAGAGCTGTCTCCGGTCGAATAATTTCCTACTCTCGCGTTGCAGCTTGAGAGGTGTGTGCGTGGTGTAAGGACTGGCATGAATTAATAAGGCATTTCGCTGTGACGCGCGAGCTCGGGTTTAATTTTGATGATCGATTCTATATATCCCTTCGTGCGCGCTGGTCTACCTTTGCTTTCGACTGATTACTGGTAGGAGTGGAGTTTTACTCGGTTTAGTGGTAATGTAGTAAGTATAAGGTTTTGATTAAAAAGAACTGGATTAAGAATTGACTGATGTTTTTATAATGGAAATGTTAATTTTGAAGAAGTTTTATTATTATTTTTAACCAATGCATAAATTTGAGTGTAATTATGTAAAACACTTTAAATTTAAATTAGTTCTACAGACAAATGTAATTACAAGTATAATCCCCGGGTGTAAATATGGAATAAAATTCTTTTGTATTCATAGATTAGGTAATAATAAATTTAAATTAACATATGAATATATATTACTTTACGCCTAAATCTTGAAAACATTATTTAAATAGTAGGTCGTTTCGAAATAATCTGCCAACTCTGTGTGTATAACGTTTCTACTTTTTACAGGCATTATCTCAGATCTCTGTTTCGTGTTCTCTAGAAATGAAGTCAAGTTTTACAAACATCGTTGTAACCCGCGCGCTTCTAACGAGTATATTTGCCACGAAGGTCTCTTAGAACACCTAAACTCTACGTATATATTTTTTAAATTTAAAGATAAAAAAAATGTTATAAACGACGTTTACTTAACATTACCGTTTAACACGTTTTTTTATCAAATATTTGAAATTTAACAAAGTGCTTGTTAAAGTATAAAAAGAAAAAGAATGGTTAGTTTAAATTATTTTACATCTATTAACCGCAAAACAATTTATATTCTAACGCGAGGAATTTACACGCACAACGTAACTTTATTAAAGACTCAAAACTCGCGCCACACACACACAACCATCAAACTTTTCCTTCGCATACTATACCTTTTACACGCGCACATCCATTTCCCCCGCAATGATATTCTCACCCTCAACATCCTCACCACCATACACCCAATTTGTTCTGCTCACCTCCTCTTCTCTCTCGCGATAACACACGCGCGCAAAATGACGCACGGCGGCGCGTTCCAAAACAAAAGCTCAAATACGGGGCTGTGGTAGCGCTGCTGAGCTGCCATTAGCGTTTTAACTTTCCGAGAAGGGAGCGCGAGCTCGCTTATTATGCAAATTATGGAATACAGAGGCGCGCGCGCAACCTGCGCCTTGACCATCAATCTCGCTTCTCGCGCAAGGCGAGCAGCAGCTTCAGGAGGAGAGAGTGTATATATATAGGTATGAGATGCGCACGCGTATATGCGGGGCATCTCGTGTATGAGGCTACTGGAAGCCCGTCTGGAGGATAAAGAGCGAGCTGCTTAACGTTTGTTGAGCGATGGTGTTGTTCAGAGGGGAAAAATTGTTGGTTTTATTTGCTGCGGAAAGCCTTTTTTTATTTGGTTATGGATTTTTTGGTAGTATACCTAATTGGAAGTGAACGTTGTTAAAATAAAATCATCGTTCCTTTATTATTATGTACTTTGATGGCAATTTTTACGACGTCCTCGTTATTGGTAATTACGTGATTTTCACATAAGTATATTTAAAACATAGCGATATTTTTACGATGAATGTAATTGTTGTTTTATATTGCTTCCTCCCAGGGCATCATTGTAATGACCAAACAAAAAAAGTTTATGTAAAAATTGCGTTCATAGAAACATGTTTTTACATACGTAGGCCTCTAGTCTGTAATTTCAAGAAATTATATTCTTCCAAGGATACAATGTTTTTTCCGCATACCCATACTATTTAAACAATAAACAAGCGGAAGAATTTAATTTATCAAACTCGCGCGTATGTAACTCTCGCTTTTCTCCTCTCCCCGCGGCAAACGGAAGAAAAAAAAAGAGTACGTCCGATGATCGACGGGGTTCTCTTGTTCCTCCTCGTCGTCCCTACCTTCCGCTCTCACCCTTTTTTATAAGTCCGTCCCGGAATGACGAGACAGGTTTCTCTCACTCTCTCTCACGGAAAGGGGTAGAAAGGCGAGAGAAAAAGGCATTTCACCGGGAAGGTGCGACGACGGCGCGCGCGATAGCATCGCAAACTGACCCACATTCGCCGTCGGCCGAGCTTCCTAATGAAAACATTAAAATTAGAAATGCTCGCTGTTCCGCTTTTTCATCAGCTCTCTCTCTCACCCTCTCTTCCTACTTCCACCCACTGTGTTTTTTGTCCGAGTCGAGTTCCGCCTTCCCTCTCTCTCTCTTCGCACTGCTTCTCATTCGGTTTTCACGTCGCTTTTGTTCGCCCTCTTTCTTCCCTCGCGCTCTTTTTTTACCCCTTCGCGCCACTCACCCAGTCTGCCCCCTTCCTGAATGGCGACAACCGGACGAATTCTTTCGCGTTTGACATGGACTCCTTTTATGCTTTTTTTTTGTTCCCCTCTTTCGATTAAGCTGGACGAAAAATTTTCTGCGTTGATTCGACGGGGTGACCGGCTTTGTTCGGTTTCGAATGATTTGGATGAAAGCGCGATGGATTAAGCTGAGGAATTTTTTTAATTCGCGAATTCGAGACTATGGAGTTGACAGATATCTGCTTGCCGAGGAGGTTGCTGTCCTGTAATTTTGCGAAAATCCTTCTTTTTTTTCACCAAGCTGAGTAATTTTAATTAACTTTGTTGGGGACATTCCACAAGGTACAATAATTTTAATGATTCATTTGTATAATTAAAAATTCATTATTAAAATTGTCTTTTCACATGTATAAAAAAAATCTTTCTACAATAGTCACAAATTCTTTGAATATTTGAAAAATTTAAAAACCATATGCTTTAAACCCATTTCAATTTCGCAATTCAATATCTCCCAAAGACATAACATACATAACTCGGTAAACAATTTTGTAGCAGCTCACTGGACATGAATTATACTGAACGGTCTCTCGGATGGAAACCGCTGAATTTCACATTCAAATAGGAGATTTTTGCTATTGATCATCGCGTGCGCGCGTGCTACTCGTGCACATAATACTAGACCGGCGGCGGTGTGCGGGGGCAAAAATGTGCTTGCGGTAGCGAAAGTACCGTAACAGTAACCAGCGGATATAATATGTAAGCGCGGCGCTACCGCACGTATATATATATAGTTGAGTATACTAGTTTGCTATATACCGCGCGGCAGCTATTTCGAGGTGTTATGCTGCGTGAGCTCAATCGCCGGAACTCGCTCGTGCTCGTGTGTTGTCGCTCTGTTATATACGCTATTTTTCGCCGATTTTCGCTTAAACTGCGCGCGTTATACCTATGCTCTCGGAAATTTTCTCGTTAATGGAGTATCTCGTATCTCCCTCGTATGTACGCGCTCATTCATGTTACGAGGACTTTTATTTTTACACTGCGCATGTGTCTACGTTCTGTTTCTCGCTTTGTTTAGAACAGCATGTTTCTATATATTTTTTTTTACTTAAAGGGGATAAGTTATAAGGCTGTTCTTTAGAAGTTTTTCAGTATCTCTTAATTTAAAAAAAAAGAGTATTTGTCTTCGTGAGTTAAATTTGTTTTTACGAGGATAAGTGTGCTATATATATTTTATGTTTAACCAAAAAAAAGGGAAAGTTTGATAACTCTAACAAGCTTGTTTACCGGGCAATATTTATACGCAAAGTTTCAGCAGTGCCAAACCAAACAGTCTCGTATACCCGTCGCAACTTTTTTTTTTTGTCTCGGACATAGGTATATACAAATCCAAAAAGTTTACAAATTGAAGCAAACAAATTTATATATATTACTTTTAATCCGATAAAGTGAGCACTCATCGTAAACATTGCTATAAAAAGTTTATTTAAATATTACCGTATATTTCCCTTCTCTAGGATAATTTATTATCCTTTTTAGCTCTCTCGCGTTTCAGCCAAAGAGTTATTCCAACGTGTTATTTCATTCAAAAGTACTCTTATATTTACGCCCTTTGCATCAAATAAAAGATTACTCGCGCTACTGCTATACGACGCCATTATTCTCGAGGAAAGCTTTAAGAAAATAGTGAAAAGCTCACTTCATTTGTATCATGACGCTGCTGTTTACGACTTTTAGGGTCGAGGGAAAAAGTATCGTAGTTTGTATTTTTTAAAAACTTAAGACACTTTTAGGTCAGCCCCCAGTGACGGCTCAAGATTTATGGAAATGTATTGTTACGTTACTTTACAGTCAACCGAGCTAACTGTAGTAAATTACGATTTTATACTCGCGCGCGGCGCGTTCAACTTTTTACTATATGTATCCGATACTCAGCATTATAAAAAAAAAGCGCGCGCTTTCCTCATTTACAATTAAATTACACGAGCCGACTGCGCTGACCGTTTTCACGTTCTGTAAACAATTTCTCCAACGTCAACGTTCCAAACAATAAAAATTGCACGATAAAACATTACGTTCATACAAAAATTATTCACTCATTAAATTATAATTGCGCGCGTTTTGTGCACACAATTTTTAAATATACCATCCGCGTCGAAGTATACAACAATTATTAATAATTATCTCGCATTTAAACTCATATTTCGCGCTGCTTTTTGCACGCACGCCGGGGGTAACTTACGAACTTTGACTTTTAATTAATGAACCTTCGCGACAAAGCGGACCAGAGAGAGAAAAGCAGGGCTGCTTGCGCCTCGCAAGCGGAAAAACTTCGACTCTGAAACTTCTAAATTAATTAAAAAGAAAAAAATTAGCTCTATCTCTTTCTCTCTCATCCTCTCACTTCTACGTCCGAATAATTACAAAATTGAAATCCTCGAGAGCGAAACAAGTCGACGCCGGTTCTCTCGTTCCGACGCTATTTACCCGAGATATAACACAGCGCGTAATTCCGAATGCGTATATATTTCCCCCCCGACGCGCAGGGCGCCCCCGCGCGCGTATAACAATGAGAAAATCTCACGGTAGCATCTTCTCCCGTTGCATTTCCCGTATTGAAAAACTTTTGTAATTCATCTCGCGCGCGAGTGCGCGGACTTTAGTTTTCGCGCTATGAAAGAAGAGAGAGGGACGCGAGGGAGTGAGGAGAGAAACCGGAACATCATCCCCTACGTTGCTCTCTGTTTTCCTTTCTACTTTTTCCGCCCCGCGTGTGTCCCCCTCGGCAGCTTTTTCGCTTCTTTTTCCCTCTCCCACCCAGCCGAGTGTCTTTCGTCGCGCGCACTCTCTCCCTCCGCATCCCCGGCTTCTAATTTACGCCTCTTTCTTTCCGTGAGCGTGTGCCGCTATTTAATAATTTATTAAGCGTGTTTACGGAATAACGTATAATTTACGCTCTGGGACATCTCAACCTCATACCGCTGCTGTTGTTTCTTCTTCTGCTTCTTTAGAGGCAGGATGAAGAGTATTAAACGCCATAAAGTTTGCCGAGTATATTAGGATTCGTTTCCGCGACTGCATATACTTTTTCTCAGCCGTGCGGCTCGTTATTCTTTCCGCGAATAATAATTTTTACGCTATTATACGCGGTTCGTAAAATGGATATACCATATTGTAGCCATAAACCATTGTACGACTTTGTTTATATACACTTTTTTTTAGTGAGAAATCAAACGGAGAGAGAGAGAAATTTATATACGCGGGAAAGGGTGCATACGTACGGTTCGAGTATAAATAAATAAAAAAAATGAACAAACGGCAAGCTCGTGCAAAATTGAATGAATTTACGGTAATGGCGTGCGCTATATGTTTTCAAATTTAATGTCGCACCGTTAGTTTCATAATTTAACACGTGTGTATATATGCAGCGGAAAAACACACGATCGTACGATGGAATTATACAAAGGTTTTTCCGCGAACCACGTGCGCAGTTTTCTCTCTGGCGGTTCGTGAAAAAGTAACGCCAAAACACACGCAGACACATATATCTGCGGCTGAAATTCCCCGCACTATACTCCCCTGAAAATTAACACACTTTAATTTTATTTTCGCATGCGCGCATCCCAAAACGCGCAATGTCCGCGTTCGCTGAGAATGGCAAGAAAAAACCATGCTTTTTCAGTCCAAGAATCACACGTGAATTTTCCGGCCATATACACACATTTCGGCAAAACTCTAAAATAAACATTCCCCTCGTTCGAATCTTCGTGCGAAAGCGCCGCGCACTTTCGTCGAAAAACTCATTAAAGTCCATTAGGCGTACACGCACGTGCGTTGTAGAGAAAAAGCCAATAGGAAAACCGGATTACAGAGTTAATAAATTCCGCTCGAAGCAGAGAGAGGAAGCCGGGGGTGCCGGGTTTAATGCCGACTCTTCATCGCGTCGCGAAATATATACGGGCGAGAGAGAGAGAGCACAGCAGCAGCAGTAGCAGCGTCATATATAGACAATTTAATTATGTATATGTATATATAGACAATTTTACCACACCGCAAAACCAAGATAAATCGAATAAAACGGCATGACTACTACAGAGGATCGAGAGCGCGCGGGTGCACTCGGGGAAGAGGCTAAGAGCGGTTTTTTTCAATGCTTGCTCTCTCAAGGCACACATTGAGGAGATCCGACAGTAATTGCGTGACAATCCGGATTACGACGTTGTGGGCCTCGCGGAGACTCGTTTTCACCCTATGCTCGATGATACAATAACGGTTATGATCAATGGCTACTCGCTTGTGAGACAAGACCGAAATGCGCACAGGAGTGGCGTGGCCCTGTATTTTCGTAATACTTATAGATTTACTGTGCTCGCCACCTCAGACACTACTGGACCTGGTAAACCTGGGATTATTAGGTACATCATGGGTTTCTTAGATATTGGCATGGTTGATCCGGTTTTCGTTTAGGTAGTTTACCGACCCCATGATGTCTCACTAATTGACGACAAGTCTTTTGTGGAAAACCTTAAAATTTACTGTGGGGGAGACTACAGTACCAGGATACTAATGGGAGATTTTAATGCCAATCTTCTCACGACATCAGTAGACGAGACATATTTACGTGACGTCACTAGCGAGGTAGCCTTGAAGGTAGTTGAGCATGGGGCCACGAACTTCACCACCGTGCCTGGGACATGGGTAGATGCTATTTTTGTAGACAGCGACGACACTATTACAGAAATAGAGAATTGACCAGCGCCCAGACTCTTTCTTGGAAACCTTTTGTTGATTACATAAGAGTAAAAGCAAATAGAGTGCTGTATGCTTTACGGTTTGTCCGATCGTGCACCACTGAATCACTTCGTCAACATATGGTACAGGCGCTTATTTTCCGTCTTCTCGACTACTGCTCCGTGATAACTATCGACGCTACATACGAACAGAAAACTCGACTGCAAAAAGTGCAGAACTCATGTCTCAGGTACATCTTCGGAGTAAAGCGGACTGATCTCGTGACTCCCCTGTGGCGTAGACTGGGCTGGTTGCGGACAGATACGAGACGACAGTATTTCACTGCTGTTCTTTTATACAAAATATTAAATTTCCGATCTCCGTCCTATTTGTAAGACATGTTTCAGATGCGCCAGTCGAGCCGACCCGTCAGGGGGGCCACTAGAGACCTTAAGATTCCAAAGGTGCAAACCGATTTTGGTAAATTATCATTTAGAGTCCACGGTGTGCATCTCTGGAATTACCTTCCCGAGTGCATAAAACATTTACCGAGTCTTAGTCGCTTTAAACGCGCTCTACGTGAGCATCTATTAGACCTAGACTAATTTTTTAAGAACTGACTGTGATATCTTTTATATCATTAGTAAAATTATGACTGACTGCCATAGTTCATATGTACATAAAGCTTGTTATCGTAGTATTTATTGTTTGTATAAAGGTTACCTATAGAAATGGAACTATGATATGTTTTTACGTATTATATGTATATATACATATAAACAATCTAGTCTTTTAACTGCATGACTCGGTGCTATTCACTTTACTATTGTTTAATACCTTTGACTAGCGGCTATGACTTGTACTCTTGATTTCTCATTACGTGTATCATACTAGCGTGCATCTAGCTTTAAGATATGAATTATTATTATTATTTTTTTTTTATTTAGGCGTACCCAGACCTGAAACCAGGTCTACACGTCCATAAGATATGAATTATACATAAGTTCTGTATTATTTCTTTGGCTACGACCGAGAATAAATCTATTATTATTATTAAAATATTATAGAGGTGTTTACGTTGGGACGTTTATAATTACGTTCCAATCAGTATTAAATGTACCTCCGGTGGTCACAGTACAAATCGTGTAGTAATTGAAAATTTTAGTAGTGTTTGTGAAAAAAAGTTAATGTGCCAACGTTTATAATAAAATAATAAGAGTGTGGAGATTAACAATGGAGAGGCGCATCAGAGAGCCGGATTTTGCCACCTACTACCGGAGAATCAGACGAATTTTAAGCAGTTTGATGAGCGCAGAGGCACGCGCCATTCAAATTTTGAACATAGGACTGGATCTTTTTTCAACAATGTGGGCTTGCCAATCTATTTTAATCGAGTATTTGAACAAAAGCTCAAGAAATCCGTTTTATACGATAGTCGCAGTAAATCTTTGTAACTGGAGTGGAAATTATAAATCATGTCCAGATCTTATTAGAGCTGTACGATATAGCAAGATTAATCTTGATCTTGTATTATCTTTCCTCAATATGCAAGACAATAATCGATACAACATTTATATACAGTTTTTGATACAAGATCAAGATTGTGGTGTCAAGAATATCAAGAATCTTGTCTTGTCTTGAAAAAACTTAACATTTTCCAATCGTAATAA
>UXGD01003569.1:0-19941 GCA_900474315.1 Torymus auratus | reverse complement strand
CAAATTAAAGCTCTGTTCTTCTACTTGAATCGCTTTTTTGTGAAATATTTGTTGTCACCTTTAATAGCTTGCTATTGATTAATCAACAATCGACCCGTTTTCGCTTGTTCAACTGTGATCTCGTATAGTATGAGGTACACCGATTAAGAAAAACGTGTACCAAAGGTGTGCTCCTAAAAAAAGTTTTTGCCAGTTTTGTGACACAAAAAGTGTGATAGTTTGGCGGATTTACTCATATAGGTGCCCTGACTCTGTCGTGAAAAAAATCGAGTCACGTTTGGGTCACATTAAACTTGTTACTAATGTATAAGTAAAGTAATTCTGCGCTCGCATCAAACGAAAATTTGCATTGAACACTAAAATATTAAAAACATTTATCTTAGTATATATCTTGAAAAATTTGATTTCTTAAATTTTCGACATGGATGGCATCTATCTAATGAGTGGCCACTGTTATCGACGTTTTACGGATACATAAAATAATGTACTAATATAAATTTATATCTCGCTTTAGTAATAACTACTTACATCAGCTAAAAGTTCGTCTTTATTACAATGTCGAACTCAAGATGTCAACTGCTATTTTACAACCGTACTTGGCGACGTTACAATTTTCATCGTATAACTCTGGCTACACGACCGCCCATTACATCACTGACCGCTCTCGCGAACTCGATATTCTTCTTGTACGTAGTGTAATTCATTACGAAAATAATGATAAATCAGTTGGTGATTTACGTTAATACAAGCTTCTAAATACGATAAAAGGAATATTATTCGAGCTACATGAATATTTCATAAAAACCGAAATTTTATGGAAAAAAATTCAATAACCGCGGCGTTTTCATGCGCGGAACGTCGAATTTATGGCTCGTAACTGGGTCAGTGTTGCACTTACAAACCTCCCTACAAGACATTCTACTGTGCTCTTAAAATAATACACTATAAAATTTTGTCGACCAACACACGTACACGTGAGTACAGACGATGTACGGCTTAAAACATTCAAAACTTTCTCGACAGTTTGACTTTTCTCGACATCGACGAATTAACTCCCTATGTGTGTATACCCGTCTGGCAGTTTGCGAATTATATGGACTCTCAGCGATATTTGGGTTGCTTGCGCGAAATTGCCGTAGTCTTAAAAAAAAGGAAAAGAAAATAAGAGTAACTTTAGCCGCGTGTGGAGCAGCTCTAGGCTTTGACAGGCCGTCGTAAAAATGATGAAAAACCGCCGCGCGCCGTGCAGTTTTCATCCGGCGAAATTTCGCTCCCGCGAGCTTATGTACAATTTTAGCGGCGGCGATTTACGAGTCGCTTATGCGCGGTTAATGCATCGCGCGAATGGCGAATTAATAATAACAATCGTTGCGAAATTTCACGAGCAGAGTTTCTTGGGGGCCATTTAGCTGTTGGAAAATATTTTCGGCATGATTTTCCGACTGGGGTATGATGAGGCTATTGTTAAATGTTTCGGAAATTTTACAAACGTAATAATTTACATTTTTATTTAGTCGTGAGAATGCTCAGACTTTTTCCATAAGTTTCTTTCTTGAATTCTGAATAAAACAGCAGATACATTGTCAGTTTTATTGACCGGCCACGTGTTCTATGTATATTGTATATGGAGAAGAATTCAGATTACTTCACTCTGTACCATTTCACTTTATCGACGGCGTGCTTCTTTTCTATACGAAAATACAATGTCACGGTTATTATCAAGTAATGGAATTTAAAAATCGTTAAGTGATTTCATTTGGTAACAAAATATTTCGGCAAAATCTTTCTAGTCTAGATTTATTTAAATTTTGTTACACATTTTTAGTGGTTGGTACTGAAAATGGCATATTTACTGTATCCAAAATTACGTCCAATTTCTCCCTATTACACAATTCTGTCCCCATTCCCCTCATACCTAAAATTACCATCAAATTCTCTGCATCACCAGTCCGCAAAATACCAACACTACGTTACAAGCCCCGGTTCCGCATACTTCTTCCATTTTCCAGCTCAACGCCCATGCCGTTAAAATGTCCCTCCCCCCATTCGCCATATAATTAATTCACCGCACTGAAACAAACATGCGCAAACAGCCTCTGCTATATTCACGCGAGCGCGCGTGCCGGGTTTTGACGGATACAAGCATAGCTGCGGTCTCAATTACGGGCGACGAGTTTCGGTGTGCGTGGATTCAAAGCCCTTATTCTGCCTCAAAGGGGGCCTTGGGGAAAATGTCTCTTTACCAGTGGCTTCTCTCTCTCTCTCACTCACTCTCGTCACAGCTGCGCGATGGCCACGCGGCTCTTTGATTTCTCGACTTGTTAATTATCTCTTTCAAAGCCGCTGAGCCAATCGTGGGTACGAGTGCCACTGCTATGGGCTCTGCCATAGCACGTCTTTGCCCTCAAAGCTTCCTTGCAATTATCCCCAATTTACACTGGACTTATTGACTGCGGCTAAATACACCGCACACTCTGGTTAGGGTATGTATAGAGGGGTTATCCCGTCTTGTCAAGAGCCTGGCGTATAATGTATATGAGCATTTTTTTTCAGAAATTTTCTGCGCGCTAATTAATTTTGAGCGATGCTTTGTAAATTAATTAACTCTCCGTCACGTTAATATAGGACTTTATATGAGGAAATCTCCGGAACCTTTAACTGTTGAGAAACTGTATTTTTTTTCTTTTAGTATAGATATATAAATATAAATTACGGGACTGGTTTTCTAGATTAAAATTGAAGATTTTACACCATGTTTCGTTTATATGCTTCACATACTCCGCTAATAGCAGCAAAAACTTATTAAAAAAGAAAGTTTCCCAACAGTTGAAGGTTCCGGAGATTTCCTCCCATACAATTGTCATTTTGTACTCACCGTGCTCAAACGTTGTCGATTCCAAAAACATACAAAATTTAATTTTCACATACGTATACACACGCGCTATAACAGTTTTACAGTTGCAATATAACAAAATCGCAGCAATATATATACATTCGGTCCCTCGCTCGTCGTATAACGCCGTCGTCGGGCGCAAACAGGCGTTAAACTACCGGTAGGTAGGTATACGCTTGTTTCTTCTACTTTTTCTTCTTCCTTCTTCTCTCGCTCAATCGGACGGAACGACGCGCAGTATACAGCAGCACAAGCAGCAGCAGCAGCCAGTTGTAAGATACGGCGCCGAGTTCGACAGGCTGATCTCATCGCCGAAATGACCACTTAATCCACACCCCGTACGACAACATCAGCCTGCTAACTCTGCCCTTGCCGATATTCCATCCTCGATTTTCTTATATAGGCGGCTGATGTACATTCATTTATTTCTTCGTCTCGTCTTCCGTTTTATTATTATTTTCTTTATGGCGCTTTTATTTTACGGAGCTCGTTTCGCCGTTATTGAAACGCGCGGGGTTGATGTGTGTACAAGGGAGGTGAAATGGTCTTTTTTTGGAACGAGGATATTCTAAAAATTGAGGGGTATGAGAAAATAAACAGAGAGGAGAATAAAAAGGATCGTTTATTCGTAGGAAGTTAGAAACAACAATGTTAACAGAGAAAAGATCAATTCTATGGAATATAGGTGGTGTATAAAAAGCTCTGACGCAATAGCAATTTTTGTACAAGCAATCGCGCGCGTATATAATACAAGCTTTTTAACATCTATAGTCTAACAGTGGATATTACGTTTGAGAATGGCAGCAGACACTGGTTTTTTTTATAACCTTCGGTGATTACTGTAATAGTATACCAATCAACTTTGAAATAAAAATAAATAATGAACTAGAGTGGAAAGGATACGTGATACCAAATATTTATGGATAATAATAGTCATACAATGTGAAAAGTGAAATTACAGAGTAACGAAAATATAACAGTAAAATTACATGAAAATATTTAACAAGCGCCAAGACAAATTGCATAAGTATACGATTCTGAAATTTATACGAAAAATATGATACTTGAGGTATTCTACTGCCGTGTATCAATTAAGACGCGTCACTTGATCTATCTTGTTTTAAATTTATGCCGAGTCATAAATCACAAAAGCTGGCTTTCTTAGCGTTAACATCTTTGTAGCTGTGTATAATATCTAAACCAAATACATGTACATCCCTATACATAAAATTTTAACACGCTCCGACAGTTACAATAACCTGGTTAAATTATATCCGCAAACGAAATGACACAAATATAATTTCGAAACATCAAAAAGTATCGCAAGTACTAAAATATAGTATCTCATACGCTTTCTCCGCCCATAATTTAAATACCGATACCGAGATTATGTTATTACCGCCTTCTTTACGATTTAACGCTACACATTTTACCATTCACTCGTTACTCGTGGCGCGCGCACACGCACACGTCATAATGATGATAATAATAATAACAACCGCGAAGCGGAACTTTTTAATTTAAAATATCCAATTTAACTTTTACAAATTCTTTATTACACTCATAACTTCGCGAGCGCGTGATTTTAAAACCGCGCACCGATTTTAATCTCGATTTCGGTATTTTTATTATACACACCCACCGTGTATACTCGCACGCTCGCACGCTCGTCAATCATAAAACATTATATATACATATATATTTCATACCGTAATCAGTGGAAAGCGATATACGCCGCTCGTTAGGCAACAAAGAACATTATCAAAGGCCCGTCAGAAATGCGCTAATACCAAACGCCTGGGAATATTAATTCGACTTCTGCGAATGTGGGTTACGAGTGCGGGGAAAGAGGCTCTAAACAAAAATCCAAAGAGGATGGGAGGAGGGAATAAATACGCGATCAATCGCGCAAATCTTCAGGGCTCGGAGAGGCGCCGATATAGAAATTCTTCGGGGAGTTCCACTGACGGTCGTCCCCCTCTATCTCCAACCCAACCAGAGGCGCGTCGGATTCTCCGCATAGTTTCGCGAATTCGCCAACAAGAGTGATTAACGGACGGCTTAATCGACTCGTGAATAATCATAAGGCTTTATTAACTCTCCCCCCCCCTCCCTTACTCTTGGCTTCACAGTAATATCCTGGCCTATCGAGAGACCGATAGTACCGGTTATGGATGATCCCCTTTATGTGAGCCTTGGGGTGGATATTGGTTTTGGTGCGATTAGTACAACAGCGACGAAAATATCTATTTTTTCTTCAGGTATAACGAATTGGCATGTAGTGTGTACGAAAAAGAAATTTGAGTTTTGACAAATAAGATAATATTTTTAAAAAACTGTCCAATGTCAAGTTATTGATATACATTTACCTTAACACAAATTTTCTCTTTCAATTTTCCTATTTTTCTAGATATTTAATCATTTTATTTATATTTACGAAACATATTAACTAAACTCGAAGATCATTCTGAGAACATTCGATCGCAGCGAAAGTGTTCAAAATAATCAGATTTTCTTCAGATAATATAGTTTAAAACGATAACGCGAATACCGCGAGGTACCAGCAGATTGAAGCCTACCACAAAATCAGTAGTAACAGACGGCTACGGTAAGCCGCCGCCTTCACGGGAACCAAGAAGCCTAATTGCCCCTTTCCATTTATTCATAATCAACTACATATAATATCTCGGATAAACGTTTTTCGCAACAATGAGCCAGATCTATTAATAAACGTATACCACCGCAGGTGTCGGCTAACGCGTTCATATAACAACGCTGCCTGCTGATATACACCAACATGTGGCAATGCACGCACATATAGTCGCGCGCCCACCGCGCCGCCATATACCGCGGCACTTAACGACCTTTAGGCGTAATTTTTCAGTTATTTCGTTTATATCCGCGCGAGTGAGAAAGTCAACGCGTTTATGACTACTTCGCGTCCCAACAATCCGCACGTGCGCAATAACACGAACAAAAAAAAAAGAATAGTTCTCCTTTGTTCTGCGAACTCGATTGCACGCGTTATATATTCGACTAATTCGCTCGTAAAGTCATTATAGCTCTCGAATTTTTCTCGTTCCGCGAATACATATTTACGCGGTATGGGGACGTATAACGTGAATATTGAGAATGCAGATACACGATCGAATAACCGACAGAGAGAGAGAGAGAGCGGGGGGCAGACAATAATTCGCATAGCGCATAGAGAGCGTGCAATATGCGGGAGAAGACAGGGACACGTGTGTGTGTGAGTGTGTATCGGGGGAATGTGGATCAAGGCTGAACCCACCGTCGACACTTATCTCCGGCGAGAGAGAGAGAGAGAGAGAGCTCCAATATTGCAATACTCAGCTGTTTGAGCGGCTCGACGAGGCGTCAAATTGTGCACCTGTCACTCGGCAGCCCCGCCGCGCAGGCTAATACAGCGTGCGCACGTGCGCATGGCAAAAAGAAAAATGAATAATCCCCAGCGCAGCGTATATATAAACATATAATATTATAAATTTTTGCACAATTTGTATATGATATTCGCGTAATTTCACAACCAGCCGCTGTCGCCGTCGCAGCTAGTAAACACATTTAACTCCCGGAGCTATATACCACGCAAACACGTACGCATGACGCGTGTGTATAACGTATAATATACCTACATCCGAAGATCGGCTTACGTTAATGGAGCTGGCGCCGAAAGGCTTGAGCGAAGAAGGCTTTCTCTCGCGGGCAAAGATTGATTCTGAAGAAGAGAAGACGAGCTCGCCGGCGACGACGGCGAGAGGGAAAAAAAGCGTGTCGGCGGGGGTGTGGGGTGGGCGCGCGCGCTCGTTTATCTCTTCGCGGCGAGCTCTCTCGGCGGGCCGCGAGCCGGATAACCGGTAAATAATTCATACGGGGGAGAACGAGCTAGCGGCTATCCAAACACTCGGCAGTTTAACGAGCTTCGCGCGCCCCCGCGCGTGCACGAGAAGATTTCGGGCTTGAGAGCGAAGTAGGTAGGTAGTTCGTTCCTTCGTTCCTCGCTATCTATATAGTATTAGTATATATATAGACACTGGTTTATATGTATATATATGAGCGCGCAGCTGCACGGCTGTAATTCAATGAGTTATCAGCGCGAGTTCCGTCGAGTAGTCTATGCGCGCGCAGGGATAATTTCAGGCGACGCGCCTGTAATCAGCGCAATTTATCCGCTAGCAGGAGGAAGAAGAAGTCTGTGTATGTATGTGTGTGATGTCGGTGTGCAGGTGAAAATTTGTCGTCCCGGATAAATTGCCGCTGTGCGGTCGGAGATAAGAATAGCAAATAAGCGAGAGAGTGAGAGGAGTGTCAATTATGTAGGCGGAATCAGGCCGGTAGACCTGGGAGGCCAATCTTCATAAACTTCGAGTAGCTCGAAAGTCGTGAGCGGTGAATTTTACGTATTACGAGGAGATAGTTTGGCTGTGTGTGTGTGGGTGTGGGTGACGGGGATATAATTTCATATCTTTTGACTACTTGGCGAGGAGAGGTGGGTTAGGAAATGGATGGAAGAATATATAGTGCGATCCCGCGCGAGATTGCGGAGCGTGAAAGGCGCGGGGATTGCAAAAATTATTACCGAGCTACGCTGCTACTGCATTGTTCTATGCCTACGGCTTATACCATATTCGTTTACGAATATGAGAATTAAACGACAGGTTTCAATCTAATCTCGTACAATGAGCAAGACTACGAGATTTATTGCCGTAACGAACACTCGCTCTATCAAATTAAGAACGGACACCAGCACACACGCAGACTCGTTTAGAAAACAGACGGGTTTCCAATCTCCGCAGCCGAGCGTCAATCAAATATTTACCCCCGATTCCGCGTCATCGACAACGGCTCGAACGAATTACACGAGCCGTAAATTCCCGCGCAATTAAACGCCGCATCGACAACGAGAGGGACAATAAAAATCATAGCTCGCGTGGAAGAAGAGCGTCATCTCTCTCTCTCTTGGAGGCAATTACTTTTGTTCCGTCTCTCTCTGCTCGCAGTTTCCCGTACAGCGAGAGTTCCACTCGATAAATATGAGAATAAAACGCGCTCGCGAGAGCGTTACGTAAACCGGCGGCGTATATAACCGAGAATTCCAGCGGCGTCGTAAGATCGTGCCTCGGGTACACGAGGCGCACGCGCGTATATACGCGAATTTGAAATATCCTCTTCCGCGACGATTCTCTTTCTTTCGCAAGAAAGAGGGGGAGGGGAGAGAAAGATAAAAGAGACGACGACGAGACGTCGAGCTGACTCGACTGGTTCATTAATACCGGCTCTGTGCTGCTCACTTTTTTTTGTCTCTTTTGAAGCGCGGACTATGTGCGATATAATACCCGTGCGTCTACGGGCGGAACGAAACTCTTTAGAAGAGAGAAAGAGTTAAATCGCGGGGGACCGCGCTGCTCGTTTTGCGCGACGTATTGATGAGATTTTCAAAAAAGTAGAGCACTTTATGTGACTGAATCGTAATGCAGGCGCGCGACAGGGATTTTAAATTCAAATTTAGATCTCGCGAAGCGGGAGACGAGCGCAACGCCCGTGTAAAAACACGTTTTGCAAGGGCGCGCACTGTGCTGACAAAATTCGGCCTCCATTGGAGCTTGAATTTCGCTCTATTGAAATCTTTTGTCGGAACGATATAACGTCACTTTTCGAAAGATTTTTAAACGCTCCAGTGGAAAGATGCTGATTTTATAGGTATATACATTCGTTGTCGCGTTTTATGTGTGCGGTAAACGCTTGTGCTTTAGTATTCGAATAATCGTTAACATAAAGAGCCGAAATGAAACGTTTTATGTTTGAAATTCCGCTCGTTTGGTGGGGAACAAAAACACGATATGACTATAAAATTCAGTATATTGAAGCTATGGCTACTTAACCGCTCGGCGAACGCCAATCGAAATTTCGTTTGTTCATAAAAAGTAAAATACCACTTTTCAAATTTATGCCCGAACACTTTGGACGGATATTTTTATGCGAATTTTCAGACTACGTTTTGGGGCCAGAGTGTTTTAAACGTCGAGTTTAAAAAGTTTTTTTAGAACCGAAATACCTAATTTTCCGCGTTTTATGGTATAAAGTTACTTTTGAAAGTGCCTTTAAAGTGGGGAGAAAATACTCGATTTTCATTAGTTCTAATCGGTAACTACTTCGATCCGTAATGACATTAACATGAAAAATAGAAAATAAAATTAGAATTAACGTGGCATAAAATTATTTACGAAAAACACAACTGCTGGTTCATTGGCACTTAGTTTTTCCGAAATAAATTTAGCAATTTATCATTTTCATTTTCAATGCCACAAAAGTAGCTGTAGGTAGATACACATATTTTAAAGATTGAACATGATAAGCCAATCAGTTCTTTCATAAATTATAGATTTATGATAACACAAAAAGTATCTCGTTGAATGAATAAATCTTATATTCATTGAAATGAACTTTTATGCAATATCATGCAGAATTATTTAAATTTGTACGTATTTTCATCACGAGTCCATAAAAAAAGAGAAAATAATACAACGTAAATTATACGCGATGAAATGTAAATTTAAATATCAACCGTATACAAAACATTTAACCATGATGTTTATATTTCGTCTTTGCATACTGTTAACTATAAAGTATTTAAATCCCCCTTTAATTTTCTTAATATTAAATACGTAGCTTTAAATATATTCTCAATTATTGAATAAATTTAAGTAAAATTTCATAAGCGATGGTCAATAATTATTCTCGAAATCATTCGATTCGACGTCGGAAACGAATTTTTTAAATTAAAAAGAGTTACAATTCATTATGATTTCAGTAGTAGTAAAACTTTAATAAGTTTATACTTCAAATAGCCAGCCGATGGACATTGTAAAAACTTGAAAAAGAAAATGCAAGAAAATAAAGGCTCTTTCAGAGTTATTTTAAAAACGTAAAAAACACTGACTCTTTTACGTTCAGAAAAAACCGACTATTGAAAATGGAAACTCGACCGTATATAAAACAAAAGGAAAACCAACCCAATCATAACACGATTTTTCAGCTTCCATCTCACTCTAAAAGAAATAATAAAAAAAGACTGTCCATCGTTCGGTCAAAATCGATACCGCAGAAATCCCATGAACGCCACAAAGTTACAAAGACCGAAACAGAGCAACCAAAAAATTCGTATGCTCTGTAAGCTAACACTTTTCCCAAACAACCTTTGCACAAACTTTATTCCCCAGCTTACCTTTTACATACAGCAACAAAAATGAAATAAAACTTCGTGCCACATACAGGAGACACTTCGGCGTATGAAAATCCCTGTCATTTAGTTTGTTTGTTGAGTAACAGCCCATAGCGCAATAAAAAAAAACAACAGTCGCTCGGCCCTTTGTCGGTTAATTGTTAAAGGGGACGGACTACTCGAGCGAGCCATGATCAGAGATACACACATGCTCGCGTTAGCAAATTTATGGATGTATTCGACGACTTTTGTACACACTCTCTTCCGACAAATGAATTCGCTTAATGTCGTATCGCATTTGCGTTAATGCCGTCCAAACAAGACGCGCTCGCTCGCAATTACCCGGCCGTTACGTTTCGGAACTTTACCGCGCACGCGCTCTATGGTAATTTCGAGCAACATTATGAACCGCTTATATATATATATATACAGGCGCATGTAAATTCATTCCGAAAATGTAATCCGACGTTCTGGTATGTGTATATATATACGATATACATGTATACACCATAACCCTTGTACATCATGAATCGAGAGTACTGTCATGTATATTACAGGGCGCGCACGTAGGTATATATACACATGGTGCGCGAATAGTGTATATATGTGCACCACCTCGCGAATTTATTAATCGACTGGGCCGAGGGATTAAGTCCAATGAGGGCGGCAGAGCTCTATTGCACCTTCCTAGAGCTTCTAAGCATATTAAAATTCCTTCCGCTACGGCCGCAGAGAGAGAGAGAGGGCCGAGGAGTAAATCTTTAATGCTGTTAGCGCGATGGCAGTTAGTTCCGTTTTGCGCGTATGTGGACGCGCTCTATATAAAAGCTTATTTACGGCGAACGAGAGGCTCGAGCTATCGAATTTTCGCTCTACCGGGGAGAAAATCGAATGCAAATATACGTGCGCGCCTCCGACGTGCTAAGGAGAGATGGAAACGCGCGTAATGAGAATTGACGAGAGAGAAAGAGATCGAGCGAAGTTCATATAAATGGAAATAGTCGAAAATAATATTGGCGCGCTGGTCGACTGTAATTGCGAATATTTCTTTCAGCGAAATCCGATTAACCCGGAGGGCGAGCCATTGACTTTGCTGACGAATGATGAAAAGGAATTGCAAGGGAAATTTTTCATCAAGTTGAAGACGCATAGTGCAAAGGGTCTTTTGAAGCACGAAGTTGCTGATGAAAAATGCGTTTTACAGTTTATGGGATCGCGGAGAAACGCTTCGTTCTATATTATGCTTTAAAATATAAGCTGGAAGAAACTGTGGTTTCGTGGAGTGGGGCAAATCGCGTAAAAAATTTATTACTTTTGTAGGATAAATTGCGAACGAATAGTTTTTCTTTTTTTCCATTACAAAATGCTTGTGGATGAAAATCAATTTTTTTTAAATATAAAATTGCAGTGTTTTGTTATTCATTAAATTGTTAACAATAACTTTTATCTCGTGCATTTTTAAAAATTTTTTTCGATAAAAAAGAATGTTGGTTGCACTCGTGAGCTGATAAATGTTTTCTTGAGCTTGTGAACCTTTTTCAATTTACTAAATTAATTTATTGGTTAGAAAATGTGGGTAATTTCTATACCCTACGTTATCATCACACTATTCTATGGAAGTTTATTAAAAAAAGGAAAACATTTTCATATTACAGTTAACAAAAATATTTTTTCACATTAAAAAATAGCAGGTGTGATATACATTTGAGGTTGCTCATTTTTTTCTCTCCTATTTACATATAATTGTATGCAAACTGTTGAGACCTCACCTCTTTACATACCACACTCCAGTTTTTCACAACTTCAACTACAGCAAAGTGTCTACCTCACTTACAAAATAAACTACAATATCAAAAAAGTACCCCAAAAAATCTGAAAGCGCCGAGCCATAAATTTTCTCACCCCATTTCTCCCCGACACACTTTAACAACCCACCTCCCCCTGAAATATGTCGAAATAACGACCTTCGCGCTTCAACATTACACGATAACCGCGCGCAGCGCAAAAAGCGAAACAAAGAGAATTATCAACAGTACGTGTGTGCGCGAGCATGGGAGGGTAGGAGGGCAGGAAGAATAATATAACAGAACGTTTGCGAAATCGCGCTGGATCTTGGCGCACTGCGTGATACGCGAGCTGTACGTGCAGATCATGCGCTATGGGGCTCTGTACTTCCATGAGCGAATTCCCCGCTCGCGACTCTCTTTCTCCCCGAACTCTTTCTCTCTCTATTTTTCCCTGATACATCATTCATCCGTCAAAAATGCTACCCCGCAAAGGAAAACCGCGTCGCGGTTATAGATTCTCTCCGCCTCCGCTCGCTATATAGGGAATAATTAAGCGCGACGAATTTCGTGCACACACGCTAATGGGAAATTGTTTCGGGACGAAATAGTTAGAACGCGCGAGGAGCGCGTCCTATATACTTGTGTATATACCCAAAGTCGACAAGCAGGCATGCATATGTACGTATACGCAAATACATGCATAGCAGACGTTTGCTAGGCGGTCTCGAGGTGCGCGTGCGTGGGTTCATGCGAAAACTCGGTTATACCGGGCGCGCGCTTTGAATACGTAGATGAGATCACTGTTGGCTGCGGCAGTGGCACGAATTTTCGCGAATTTTCGACGCCACGCGGAGGCTTACAAGGCGCTCGCGCTCCTTATATTCATGCTCGCGCCTAAGTTGCGTTTATACGGGGTTGTGCGGCAGCGCTGTATGTGTGTAAGTACGGTGAAATGGGATGGGAGTTAAAAAGCGTGTATAGGTGGCCGCCGTTGTAAGCGAGTGTGTTTCCTGCACCGGATTCTTTTTTACAGGTGGCTTGGTCTTTGCGGAGCAGCGGAAAGGTATATATATAAGGTAAATTGTGAGTGATACGGGGATACGTTTCGTACGATGAATAAATTGGGTGCCGACTGGAACAATATGAATGATACATTATAATTTTTCCTTTTTTTCTTTTTTTTGGAATGAAAAATGATATGAGAATTTGTCCTGAAAATAATATATTTTTTCCTTGAGAATATGTGAATAAATGAATTCGCGACTGTTTCAATAATCGTGGATTTTTGTGTAATGAATTTTGAGCTGTTTTATTTGAACAGTAGAGTATATCATACTGTTTTTCAACGTTAACATTTAAATACCTTTGAAATTATTTTAATACGTTGTTTTATATCAATAAACTTTATACATAATAAAAATTTTTAATGTTGTTGTTCGCCCATTCATTATTTTACCGATTAAAATTCAATATGTGAAATAATCGTAATTTATATATTTATTATCAATAAATAATAATTCGCTTTTAAAGGTGTAACCATAAATAATATACTCTCGAAACCAACATTTTCACTGAATATTTCGTGTATAGCGCATTTCATTAATTAAAGAATGGAGTTTTACAGTTTTAAAATACATACAACATGTAAATTATTTTAAAAAGCAGGAAAAATTAACGCATCACTCTGCTTGATACACTGTCGAAAAACAAAATCAACTCGTTTAAACGGTACCGTAATCAAACAAAATGTAATTACAGCTCCAACGATGAGAAAATATTAAATTAAATCTATCGAATTGCAGTTGGCACATTGAATTCGTAATTTCGTTACAACTGACATTGTTCAATAAACAAGACAACTGTGCGCATGAAAAGAGCGCATTTCAAAGAGTTTCCCGCTACAGTGGCCAGACTCGTTTTCGTGCTGGCGAAAACCACATTAAATTATTCTGCACCGTTAATATACTTCAATCGCACGTCATTTTCCCACGTTAATTTATTTCAAACCCACTCTCGCGAATTAACGGCGACATTTATAGATTTATTTCGCCTACAATCGTAAATTATACATTTCAATATTTTTACGGCCTCTCCAGCCACAAACCCGTCACATTCGATATTTTCGTATCAGTGGCCGAGGTAGAGGGTATATAAGGCAGCCGCAAGCGCAGGACCATTTCGAACAGACCGTATACGAGGTGGGAGAAACGCTTTCACACGCCATTGAAAGCACGCGCAAGCTCTCACCGCCCGTAAGATCCCATAAGGTATATACCCTTTAGTACTAAAGGTTTTCTTTCACTGCGAGAAGTCGGTTGATTTATCTGACGACTAGATCACCCGATATTCCGACTCATTAGTCCGATTTGACTTTTCAACTGACTATGTTTTTTGTGAAAAGTAGTATTGGTATATTTGACTAACGGACATTACAATAATTATTATAATTTTTGCTTTTTCATGTACTTTTGAGAACGCGGTTTTTAAATGCAAATTTACTTTTTATACAGTTAGAAAAATTTCATTATATATTCATTAATGAAGAAACGAACTTATTATGCAAAAGACAGTATAATTATACTGAAATATAATAAAACTTTTATCAGATTTGAGTATAACTATCCTATCTTCCTTGTTCCTTCATAAATATGATAATTTAAATTATTAATAAAACCTTTTACGCTACAATTATAACCTTAACATCTCACATAAAGAGCTTTTTTAAATATCTTTTCTTACATGGATAAAGGAAATATTTAATAATATTCGTTTTCACGCTACTATCAGAACTAAATTTTCCCAAATCCAAAAGCCACTTCGCTCAAACGCAGCGCACAATCACGTGTCACCTCAATCAGCCCCTAAATTACCCGATTTTCTTCTCCCGCCGAGCGTGGATATATCTACTACCCCGCTGCGACTTCAAGTGCTCTAGCCGTCGATGCGGTGGCTCCGACAGCCTCGTAATAATACCTGGATGCAAATTTCGCCCCCCAGCTGCGAATTATCAGGAGGTACGCGGCAGTAACGGAAGTCCCTCTTGCTTTAATTTTCATCACACACCGGCCGCGACGTTCTGCGCGAAGAATGCCCTGCAACGGGATTTAGAAAGTGCGCCGGAGGCTCGCCCATTCCATTATCTCGGCCAGCTTCGTGTAATTTTCACCTTTGGAATTATATTCCAAGCGCACGCGCGAGAAAAGCCCTCTACGCGTCTAGCACACACGGCGGCGGCTGGCGTTTTTCCTACCGAGCGCTCGCACCCTGTTATCCTACTTCTCCAAGTTTTTTTTTCTTTCTTCTTCTGTGCTTTTTCTTTTTGCTTGCGTGTCCCTTTTTTCTTTCCCTCACTCCCTTGCTCTCTGTCTCTCTTTCGCACCTATCCCCTTTCTCGGGTCTGACCCCTGCTTTTAATTATATGTATATTTTTAGTCTTTGTTCGTTCGGAGTTTTATATATGTATACATAGATATGTATGCATGCATGTATGTGCGTATAGCTATTGTTGTTTCTTGTATCTCTGGCGCGCTGTTTCGCTTTTGTCCTCTTTCACTCTCTCTTTCTCTCTCTCCCTCTCCCGGCTTTCAACCTGCCTTATGTGGGAAAAGACACAAAATCCCAAAAGTCAAAAGTGAAAAGCCAAAAACTTCTATCGTGCAGAGCTAATCTTTGGAGTTCCAAGAAATTCAATAAGCTCGTCTGAATAGTACTGTCATATTAAAACCCCTCTCAGATATAAGAATTTGTCATAACTTATATTAAAAATTCGAATGACACAGACTTGGGTTCACACATTTATACATACACATGTACTTTTGGAAATAATGAACCTCATAAGCTCTCTTATATTAATTTCCATTCATGATCCTTCATATGTCACAACTGAATATTTAAAAAAATTAATTAGCGCGTGGATTATTTTACATCAAAAATGATGAAATCGGATGTTTCTCACATTAAATATCGGCGATTGACCTTAATTATACAGCAAACTACGATCATCTTAACCGCAGTTCCCCTCTTCCAACTCATCAACTCTACGTTTATCAATTTTCCCTCACCATACAGCCATCCCTCCGTCTCATTCCTTGCCGCGCGCGCGCACATTCACCAAACGCCGCGGCTTAACGCAACCCTTCGCACAGATCATCGAGCAGCCCCTGCGCGTTATATGCAGAGCAGCACATGCGCCTGCGCGCCGCTGCAACGCGGCCCAAAACCGTCGTCATTACACACGCGCGCGTCCCCGGGTGAAATTGCCGCGAAGTTTCCGCGCAGTCGAGCCCCGTTTCCCATTGAAATTCGTCCAATTAGATGCCTGGAAAGTTTAGGATCGGTTTCCGCTCTCGCGGCGGCCGCCGACGACGACGAGAGTTACCGACGGCTTCGAAACCTTCTGCACCAGAGAGCGAGAGAGACGCCGAATGGTTTCCATTCAAGGTGTGCGTAAATTATTTTCTCCCGCAAGAGTCTCTCTTTCATTTCGACCTCTCTTTCTCTCCCTCCCGCTGGCTGTATAAGCAGTAAGACTGAGGTGTTTGTTTTGCATCTCAGGGGGGAGCGAAGATTTTCTCGGAGGTTCGCCGAGAAGTCTATAGGGATATTTTATTCATTCGTGTGCTTTACGGTCAGAAGTGTATAAGTATATACGGCGCGGTACACGCGGCTAAGGTGTGTCGGAGTACATTCAATAGTGTAAAGTTATGGCACGTGTATGCGCAGCGAGCGAGATAATGGCGGATAAGGTAATATGATAGTACGTTATACGTATAGATATAACGTGAGTGGATATATAATATTGCGCAAATTGGCACGTCGAAGTGGGATGATAGTAAAAACTTTTACTTACAGCTATAATTAAAATAAATAACGAAGTTAATGGGTATTATGGTATGAATATATCTTTAATAAACTTCGATATTCCACGTATAAGAATGATTTTGAATATGAGAATGTTAAAACATTAATAAAGAAACGCTATATTTATATAAAAAAAATTAATTTTTCACTTACGTATTGATAACAGTACAAAAATATATAATGATTACCAGAGAGATGCTAAAAAATAATTAAACTCTCAATTAACCTATTCAGTCACAAGTGGTAGCTTTCGTGTAGACCCGTTGACATAATAATTAACTCGACTTTTTTTTTTAATTACAGCCTATTTCAAAGTGAATCTCGTATAAACAAGGCCGCCCCGATGACGCTAACGAAGCAATGAATAATTTAGCGGGCGCACACGTTTAAAAATCGTGCTTTTAAGCATGGTGCACATATATATTTTTTTTTATCTGGAATATCGCGTACAGAGTGCCGACGAATTCAAAAGAGCAACTCTCACATTGCGCTTTGCTCGCAAAAAGGCCAATTTGAAAGGGGTTAATACGCCGTGGGATCGGAGAGACAAGTGTGCATGCACGATTAGGGTATGACATGTGTGGGACTATGCATAATAGTATAGGTACTCACCAATCCTAATGACCGGAGGCAGAGACATGGCAGTGGTGACCATAATGACGATGACGGCAAACAGCAGCGCCATTGTGTGCTCCTCGCTCCCTCTCTCACTCTGTCTCTTCTCTCTTCCTTTTTCTCTCCCTTCTTCCTCTCACTCTCGCGCGCTCTCACTCTCTCTGCTCACTAACTTCTCGGGCGCGCTCCCTACGGCATTGTTCGCGCCCGCTCGAACGGTGGCGGCGTTTCCTACTGCGGTCACCGGCGACGACGCTTCCCTAATTCATGCATTCCTCGGTCCACTCGTGCCACGAGGAAGCCATGCCCGTCAATGACGACGACGACGACGATGATGATGATGATGAGGGTGATGATGAGTGGCTGACTAGGAGGCGCACAGCCGCATCCCACTTCAGCAGCTCCGGTACCTAAGGCAGTCGAAAGTTGAGGAGTGAGTGGTTGGTACTTTATTCCGTGTATTTGGTTATTAGCAACTGACTCGCTTTGGATGAATATGCCGTACGGTTGAGCAAAAAGATTTGAATAAAAAATTAAAACATCAGTTTATATAAGGCCAAATTGTAATGCTTAATTTCTTTGTAAAATGAATGAAAATCATTCGTATGTTTTCTTATCGTATAAGTGTAGAAATCGCAGAGGTAAAATCTTATATTGTTACTTCTCTGTGAAGTTGTCGATTTTTCGCAATATTAATCGTAACTTTGATAAACGTGCGTTCTGCCCCGAATCGTCGGCTGGGCTTATCAGTGAGAAGGGAGACGATTCTTTCTCAGGCGCACTAGCTGTTATATACCGGTTTATAGCCATACCACATACATATCAAAATATTGTATTCGTTTGTCTAATAAATATTAATGTATTCAATAATGTTACAAAAACACACGAGTATCATACTAACAAATAGTAGATCAACTATATAACAAGAACAATACTGCCTCCTATTGTTCCATCCACACTGGCACATTTTATTTCCATTGGCTTCATAAGAAATGAGAAACGACAAAGTATTTAGGTTAAATTGTTTTCTCAAAATGAAAAAACTGTCCGTAATATGCACAGTTATCTTAAACCGTGGAGAAAACAAGTTAAGAAAACAATAAATTTACCACGGGACGGTGGATTTGACTGTTAAAAATATTTTAACAAAAACTTGTACGACAACGGTTTTAACTTGAAATCTTAATGTTTCTTTTAAAAAATTATGAAAAACAGTAAATGAGTTTTCATTTGAATCGTAAAGTTGTTTCACTAATGACAAACATTCAAAATTATTAGCTGAAATTAAGTTTACACAATATCCAGAAACTCTAGAAAAACGCAATTATAATTTCGCACTTTCGTCTTTAAAAGCACCGTCCGCAAATAACAGAAACCTTTCAACATATTTATGCCACAGGTCATACAAACGAAAGCAAACCACCCCGACAAAAACATCGAAATAATCGATGCTCCGACGCAAAGAAAAAAAGTGCAGAAGTCGCGCGTTCATCAGTATTTAAGCAACAGTTCCGAAAGAAGAAAGAGCAGCCGAGCACGATTTACAATTTATAAAGCGCGGATCGAGAGCATCGCGCGAGCGTTGATTTACAGAGGCGCGAAACCGTCGCGCGCTGCACTTTTTCGCGCCGGGTGAAGAGGAAGAACGAGAAAGAAAAAGAGAGAGAGAGAAAAAAAAAGATAGAGAAAAAGCGCGCGGAGGGATAGGAGCAGGAGAGTCGCGAGCAAATTAAGCTTCGTCATCAATATTCAACGGTGAAAAGAGAATCCAATTTGAGATTCCCGCTTCCGAGTCGCTATAGCTGCTGCTCTCTTTTCCCTCTAGAATTTCGCAGTCGCGCGCCGCGTTGAAACGGCCTCCGGTTCGCGATTGGCCGCCGATGCGTCGCTCATTATTTCGCCTTTTGTTAATCTCCTCGAGAGATGGCTTGTCATATCTGTATACGAATTTTGGGAGATTTGAATGCCCGTCAGATAGCGTATGTGGAGCTAGTGATATCTCGAATGTGGATACTCGAATAATGGCCACTGTTAAAAACGTTATTAATTTTAAGAAAATTTTAATAAACGGTTTGAATTTGTATTCAAAAACGTAGTATTGTAGTTCAGAATTCACAAATTTGTGCAGTAATCTTTCAAACTGATTGTTGAGTTAAAAACAATACTCTGAAATTTTAAAAACATTGTTTTTATTATAATTATTATATTTTTAATCATATTTAATAATTTTATAAAATTTTTGTTAATTTAAAAAGAAATTAATTGCTATGTCGTCATTAATTTTAATACATGGGTTTAACAAAGTTTTTAGTTTAAAAAAAATTATATTATACATTTTAAATTTACCTTTATAAATAACGTATTAAATTTGTAACTTGTACGTTACATTTTGCAACATTCTCTTTAATCTTAAAACCAGCTTTTCATGTGCTTACATTCTCGGTGGTTCGGAACCCACTTGAAACTGTGGGTCCAGTAGTTGGAGCGGTAGCGTCCTCCAACTATCTATAGGCTTCGCTAACAAACAAATTCACTCACTTGGAGTA
>UXGD01003568.1:0-19945 GCA_900474315.1 Torymus auratus | reverse complement strand
TTTAATTATAATTAGGTCATAAATTGTTGCAAAAATTATAAATTTTGTTATTAAAAATTAATTAAAGAAATCAGCAATTAAGTTTGAGGAAACTACGGGCCAATGAATTGGCAGCGGTTTTTAGAATAACTCTCGGAAAAATCACATAACTCCACATTTTTTAAGGATAATTTCCGAAAAAATCATATAACTCCACTCCATCATAGGCTTCACTTAATCTCCACTCCATCATAGGCTTCGCCTATTTTCTTCCTTAAATCAGCGGCCGATCCTCTTAAAAGTGTTACAATTGAAGAAGGAAATTGGGCAAAGCCTGAAAATTGGAGGACCTCCCCGAACAGCGTTTTTAAAAAGTTAGCAAGAATTACCCATATATAATTTTTATCAAGATGAATTTCATGAACTATTATGTTTTATTTTGAATTATTACTATTATTTTTATTGCAATTTCCTTTAAAATATTTAACTAATTATGTAATTATTTTATTAGTGTAGTTTTTATATCTCACGTGAAAATCACGTGAGGAATTGGTCGATAACCTCACGTGATTTTTCGTAGGTCGTCCACTACACTGGGATTATTCTATATTCATATATTAATATAAAGATGCAGAAAAAGTTTGGTAAACGACTATAAATTATGACTTTGAAGTTAGAATGAGAATACCCACGTTCACTGCAACAGTCTGTGCATGTAATAAATTTTCAACCAAAGCTCTGTATAATACTCAAGTTTTACCCCAATCCTCGCTTCGTCTAGCGAAGTAAACTATTCCAATATTTTCTTTTAAATCTACGAGGTGCCATAAAAGTCGTGCAAAACAATGTTAGTAAATATTGCTTACGGCTATTGTTTCGGCAAAATTTATATTCTGAAAGTAAAATAATTTCGTTTTCTATTCAAATGTATTCGTATCGTACGTTTCATTCATCAAGACAATATAAAAAAATGATACATTTCATCTACATGAAACATTTTGTAATCCATAACAAAACACTTAAATGGGTATACATATTTCCAATTTATAAATACATCTGTAAAACAAATATTATCTTTCCATTGACAGTATCTTCTTTCATTGAGCGAGCATTTATTTTCTGGTAAAGAAAGCATACCGCGTTCTTTTTAAAATATTTACATTTACTTTCCATCAATTCACATTAGAACAATGTATAATACGCTTTTACAAAACAGATATATATGTACATAATATGGCTACGTTAAAAATAAATGCCTGAATTTCCAAAGAAATTAAAAACATATGTATTTATTCCGGTAGGATTATACTTTAAAAGAAAATAATACAATATTGATGATTCTTAACTAAAAACTGAAGCCCGAAAACACTTAGCATATTTCGAAAGAAACACACATTATAACACCTGTTTTCGGCCTTTTAGGGACGTTATTCAATTCCCTAGGTATGTCCCTTTTCTCAGCCGGTGTACCCGTCATCCCACAAAAGGAGCGCATTTATTAAATTTCATGCCCCTAACGCAGTAACTTTTTCGCCGGCTTGCCGTTGTCAGTCGGTCAGAGCATATATACGCACTAAGACGAAATAAATTTAAAAAACAAAATCCTTTTACAGTAAAAACTTATTTTTGTCCTAATAAAACAACAAACCACTACCTTTATAAAACTACACCTACCAAAGTATATACTCTACTCTTCCATAGTTTTTTATTACTTCGACAAATATTGTCCGGATTTTACAACCACCGTTATAAAAGAAAAACCATCTCCCATCCTCACTTCCTCCCGCTAAATGAAACCCCAACTTCCTTCAAGCCCTACAAAACATACGACATCATAATCACTCATTTCCTCATATCCCCGCTGCACATTCGAAAGCTCATCGACCCCTTTCCCCGCCACCCTACGTCGCACATGACACCCTACAAAAGCTCAAGCACCATCATACACCTTATGCAGCAATGCATCGCACTATAACCCTCCCTGCTGCAGCAGATCCTGCACGCTCGACGTTTTCGCGAAAGCTCGTATCATCGCTCGCGCGCACCTCCCACCCCCGTAACACCCGCACCCTCGTGGCACTATGCGCGCGGCGGCTGGGGGCGCCGCTCTGGCGCGCGTTTCCGCGGCGGCGTCAGTCGGCCCCGACCGGTCCTACCGTATACACACACACACATATACTCTCTCTCTCTCCGTCTCGTATTCTATACGTATATCTATACACACATAGGAACGGTTCTCTCTTATACTACACGTCTTTATCGCGTCTCTCTCGCTGTCGGTTACACATATACATGCGCGAGTGGGAAGGGGCGCGCGTGCTGGCAGCGCGGCGCGCCAGTGCTGGCGGACGGTCCGCGTCGTCGTGACGCCACCGATGTGCTGCTGCTGTGGTGATGCGATTATTGTTGTGATGAAGAGGAGAGGAGGTGGAGGTGGTGGACGATAGGTGCCGGCGAGCGTAAAGCAGGAATATGACACGATGGAGGTGCTCGTGATACGGGATCAGAAGAGGATCAACCAGTTCGACAGGTGTGTGTTTATGTGTGTATATAGATATAAGTGCAAGTGGTGGAGGATGGTGTATTTTTGAGGTTCGGAAGATTGGTTGCTTTGGTAATGAAATGAGTAACGGGAATATTATTGCCGGGAGGTGGTCGAGAGACTCGTGGCGTTCATTCGGGACGTGCGGTTTGTACCCCTAAATGACAAAGTCCCGAAGTTCTGATACCGCGCGCGCGCTTTGGGTAAACTGAATTTCGCTTTCCATTATATTATACATATAGTTTATATATAGACTATAATAGTTGTGGCGCTGTTAAAAATGAAAATTGCGCGCTGGTTAGCCTGAAACTTTGATTAGATATGTATATATACAAGTTTGATTACATAATAGCACGGGACTGAACGCGCGCGTGTCGATTTCTAATAGCTCGTATCCTAAACTTCGCTTTATTCGATTGATGTTTCATTCTAAAAAAATTGTTTCCGAGAATAGAGCTGGTTAGTTTCAGCGAGTTTACGAGTGAACAAATGTTTAAAAATAGCTTTTAAAGAACTATATACCAGCGCGCGTGCAGTGTTCGTACCTTTTAAATATCTATTATCTTCGTAAAGAGGAGGAGAGGTAGAGGGAAACCGCTAATATACGATAAAAGTACCGCAGGGACTCTCAAGATTAAAGAGTCGGGTATAACCCGCGGACGTGAAAAACTTTGAATTCTCCGTAACTTTGATGTTTTTCTAGGTATATTACGAGGATTTATTGGTCCGCAATGTATAATAACGCAAGATGTATTTTATAGGACGTTGAACGGAAAGTATATAACCAAAAAATTATCCGACGCGCGTCAAATTGCAATCGGATGGAAATTGATATTTGCTTTGAAAATCTCAATTTTGAAATTTCTAGTGTATGGCTTGGAAATACCGTTTAAACACAATATACCAAAGCAATTTGATCAAGCGCGATCAATTATACTCTTATCTTTTTGCTGATCCACCCCTTTATCATGCAAAAATTGAGATAAAAACTATACACAGCTTCACCTCGATTTTTATCAACAAAATCCGCTTTCGCAGGCGGCTTTCGCTCGGCTACTCGCTGCAAGAGATTAGAGGTCAAAAATATGAAGGCGATATGCCTATTGATTTTCCCCGCGATCCATATATTCCCCCCGCCAAGATAAGTGCATTCTTTCCTACTCTCTCTCTTACGCTGCACTATACTCAAAGGGTTCGCCGTCCTCGCGGACGGTGAGAGGGAAAAAGAGAGAGAGATAAGCCCTCGGGAATCCTCCATCACGCGCGCGAGCTATATTTTTCTTTTTATTTTTATTTATATTTTTAGCGAGCGAGCTAGTAAAGCGGCTTTAAATACCCTTTGAGGTTTATCGAGGGCCAGAGGCTCAAAAGCCGACGCGCGGGTTTCGCGGTCAAGTTGCGGCGAGGGACACATGCCGCGTGCGCGTTGGTATATATAAAGGAAAGGGTGTAAGCAATTGCTGCGTGTTGTTTGGGGGAGCGTAGGTTTCGGCTGTTTTTTAGTTGTGGAGTTTTGAAGGTAGTGAAGAGGAGATTTTGATGTTAGGTATATTAGCGACGGGCAGAAGAGATACTATTTTTATTGAAATTGAAGGAGGAATTTCTGAGAGTCCCGTCTAACGACGTCAATCCTATTATCTCGAATATTTGATGGAACAATATCATGGAGTGAATTGAATTCGTCAAGGCGATGAATAATGTCTTGTTGGTATTAAATATAACGATGATGTAAATCTCGTCGAGTTTTATACGATAGGTATACATTAAGTAGAGGGCATGTAGAGCATGGGTACTATATACACTGATTACGTAAAATCGCTCCCTCCTCAATTTTAAATCTGCAATAATAAGTCTCCTTTGTATTTATTTGTCGCTGCTCGTTCTTCCACAGCTATTATTTTACATTTTCACGGTTATCTTTTAATTCGAGCAACACTATATAAAGTAGAACAGCTGTTTCTCATTAAAATACATCACCCGCGCGCGTCAGCGTAATCCAAAATTAGGAATACCACGATGTAGAACACCAGCTCAAACATTATAATCCCGAGGAATCGGCGTACCGCCCCGATATAGAAGCTCATCCGCGCTCCCTGTTTCTTCGCGCGGAAATTTGACTTTCGAATTTGCGAAGCGATGTAAGGGGTGCATGGAAGCGGCGAGCTTTCGCGCGCGTCACGGAAACTTTTTCCGCCCGCTGACTGCGCTGTAAATCCGTGTATATATGTATAAGAGGCGCAGAAAGAGAGAGCTTACAGTACTCGCGGGGAATAAAACTTGCTTAATTTTATCTACGACGCGCGAGTGCGCACGGGGGTATTGAATAAATCAAAACGGGGAGCTGAGGTGTGTGGTTTTGTAGTTGGAAGAGTGAATTTTGGTTCTGGACTTTACTTTTGTCGTGGAAATGTTGGCGAAGAAGTTGTGTGAAAGTACGCGTCCTTTGCAATTCAGGAGATGCGAAGAATTTGCGAGATTATTCGACACGTGGAGAATGGTAGTATAGGGAGTTCTTGAATAGATCTTTATACTTCGGGTAATGAAAGCGGCAAATGTTGAGTGGATTTTTATTGAATGATTTGATGGTGGATAAATGTTTTATTTAGCGTGTTGATGATGGATTTTTTGTATAAAAGTTATGTAAGTAATATATGTGTTAATATTGTTACGTGTGGATACACGTATATGAATATCAAAGAACGAAATATAAGCAAGGCGACCGATTACAATATGACGCCAATTAGCAAAAGTCCGTCTGGTAGCGGCTATGGCTTGTTGGTAGGTTACTGACTCGCGAGTCGGCGGCTCTGGTTCAATCCCTGGGTTTGTCACTTTTTATTGTTAAAAAGTTACGATAGCTCACTCGTAACAATATCATAATATCTAAGGTTTCGTCAAAACTAAAATAAAAATCATTTTTCATTATATCGCTAGAATGTAATAGACAAGGATACGAAATAAAATATATTTATTTTCTTATTTTCTAATATTGCATGATTTGGTTGATTGACATCTGCTTTTTCTCAAAGTAGAGTAATCTCTTGTTCGGTTTCTTTTCATTGAAATATTTAACACTACTTGATCTATAAAGATTTAACAATGTACCCCAAGAATGAATGAGAGAATGTAAAAGTTGCAGTACGACTTGAGCAGTACATTGTTTACCATCCTTATCATTCCGGCATAAGTATAACAGTTGCTACTTCAGGTTTTCCTATACTCTCATATAGTGAATTCGTTACGTTGAGATTTTAATGAATTTACAGAATAATTGATGTGCAAGACTAAAGTTATTTTGTAAACATGTAACAAGTACTGCATGTGGTGAAGGTTTAGTTGATTTTTCACAAAATTCAACTACTCTTACAGATCATTGATTGAAATTTCACCAAAAAATTAAAAATGGACATGAGAAATCCCTTTAGATACTCTATATGTCTGATTAGAATTTAAAGAATTACTATCTGCTATTCGTTCACAAGAAAGTATCCCTCATTTCTGGTATCGATATTTCTAAGTTTATCTAGCTGCATAAGCATTAGCTGGCTTTTAACTACTGCCAAATCCACTATAGTATTTCGGAAAATTACCACAACCTACTGCAGAATAAGGAGTGGCTGCGTTTTCCAGTTCTTTCAATTTATGTTGGTTGCTTGTTTAATAGAGGATACATAACGCGTAAATCTGTAACGTACGTCTATATGAAAAGTCTATACGTTACAAAGACAATGGAACTGGCAAGGGATAGATCCTTGCAACATGGATCAGCCATCAGAATAAGATGAGAAAGGAACCCATACAAACTTGACGGACTATATCACTGCTGTGTCCTAGCGATGTGGATCAGCGGATCAGAATAAGATAAGGAAGGACCGTGAGAATTTGAATGAGTATATCGTCGCTGTATGCTATCAGCGTAAGCGACCAACACCTAAAGTTACGAAGAGGAAATAGGCCTTGTAAAAAAACATCCATCCATAGCTAGAAATACTAATGTGGATCAGCGGTACAGAATAAGATAAGGATCGTGCAATCTTCGTATAAAACTTCGCATAGCGGCAAGCATGATCAGTTTCCAATACCATGCTAAACGCCGACTCCGAGAAACATCCGCATCTTTGGTTGACATACCGAATGAATTTGAACAAGATCAGAGGGGAAACAGTTAAAAATCGACAAATGTCGATCAGCGGTACATAATAAGATAAGGATCGTGCGAATTTGAATGAGTATAACGCTGCTGTATACGTTTTGTCAAGGAACACACTTTACTAAGTTTTGATTTATTTATTTACTGTCAATAATTTATTAACTATTTATTATTCACTATTTATTGATTATTATTACTTTTATATCACCCTAACCTCAAAATCACAACTTTGATATGATTTTTCGGCGCTCGTGGTATAATATACGGTTCGAGATTGCGTCGATAAGTACTACATCAATATTAAAAAAATTGTCTCGACAAAGCAGTACACACATTTAATCGTTGTAGATATGATAAATATAAACCTGACATCCTTCATTTAGCGTATCTATATTGTATTTTTTTTTATATGTTATATTAGTAATATACAAAAACCGTTTATTCATTTTATGCAATATTATACTTCACCGAAACTTCATTCTCGGAAACCTTGAAATGAAAGAAAAAATCTCATCGGATCAATTTGGCGCCAAGAAACATTCGCCCACACACGGCAATTCCTACAAAATATAATAAAAAATCTCGTTAAATGTCACGGGGCATGAGAATTTTCCCCTTTTATAAAATTGGTAGCATGTATTTTGCGCGCTATATACGTACATACACACGTATTATATACATATATGCATGCGCATGTGTACATCACGCAGAGCGGACGGATGAAAAATGAGTCGACGGTATATAAGCAATGCACGCGTGCATATCTATCTATTTTCTACTGCAATGCATCAAGAATGCGCGCCGCCCTATCTAGGCGCTCCCCGGCGGCCTACTAAAATAAAAAAGGGGTGAGAGTCGAGAGAGTGAGAGCTGGGCTGCCTGGTTCGTCTGAATTTTCCATTTTTAATTCGAGGACTCTTATGTTTATTTATTCATTGTGAGAAATTTGAAAAATAAAGTTTTCCAAGGTGAAGGTGGATAAGATTATACACGATATACGTATATCTAATTATCTAAAATAGTTAAGAATTATTACCGCTTGGTATTTCTCTGAGTATATACCTACGTACCTCAAAATATTTATGTATGCGTATTATGACATTGATTTTAGAAATAAAAACACGTCTCCTTTTCTTTCGCGAGCGGCGCTCTTTTTCAATGTAGGTTACCCTACAGAGAACCCGAGGCAGGCGCGTTTTTCTCGTCTCGGTGCCGCACGCGCGTGATTATTTAACGAAAACATAAATTTCCCTGCAAAACGTGGATTCTCTCTCTCTCTCTCTTTCTCTCCCTCTAAAAAGTTCCATTAATTTTTAATTGGCTTACGTCTGAAAGGATCGTCGCGTGTTAACGGGAACTGACTTCAATGGAACAAGACAGTGTGCACTCGGCTCGAATTAATGAGTCGAGCCTGATGACGCACTGCACTGCAGCCGACACGCGCGCGAGCGGTTATAGCAGCGGCATTTTTAAATTAAACTTTGTAAATTTGAATTTTAACGTAGTGTAATCTTTTATTTCCAGCCGTTGATTAAAGTCGCTTGTTTGTGGATGTGTAATGTTTTAAGTGAGTATGAGATTTGATTTAAATTAAACGGGGTAATAAGTTGTGATGTTGCAATTTGGAAGGGTTTTAAATTCGTATATAAGGTAAACGAGCGTGTGAATGTAATTTTAATGAAATTAATTTCAGTTTCAGAATACAGATATTTATATTTGTATTTGTAAGGGAATATATGAATTAATTCATCATTTTTATATGCATATCAGGATATTTTTAATGTGAGGTAGTTAAAAATTGTATATGTTTTAAAATTTTAATTATTATTATTATTATTCGATCGTTAAAATCATTTTAATTTCGACGTAGGAAGGCTTGTTGGAAATTCGAATTTCCTAACAAGAAAATAACTTTTTAAAACAAAGTTGAAATATTTTTTTACGCTTTCTGTAAAACTAATTACATTTAAAGTGGGCAAGTGTTCCTTTTTTTTACCTTTTTACAGAGCAAGCTATGAGAGATGAAGATAAATTTACAGTTCTTTGTTTTTTAGCCGATTCAATAAAGGTTAATTAAAATTTCACGTAACCTTAAACTTCTTTTTCCGTACAAAACATTTATCGAAGTTTGCCTTTATTCAAGTTACTGTACCGCGAAATTTCCCTTTTCCAGGCAATATACATATATATATATTTAAGCACAGAATTAAAAAAAATTAAAATTGCGCCCTTCCTTTCACATCCCTTACAATTATTTTCAGAAAACCGAGTTGCATACAAAACTTTTCTAAAAATAAGATTCACTAAACAAAAATCCTGTAGCAGCTACTGTTGGTATATTTTTTTTCCTTTAAAAATTCATAGTCACATCCACGCGCTACCGCGCAAATATTCAATGCTCGCGCATTGCATTATTTAAACGGGATATTCTATATAAATTTGATGATTTGCGTAAGAAAGCGTGATTCGGTGCGCTGTTTATCCATTTCGATTTCGAGTCATCAAAAATTAACAACTCAGCCGGAAACAAGGGATACACCGTCATTTGCTCTGTAAATAGGATGAAACTTCGCAGGAAACTGAGCGCGAGTCAATACCTTGATTAACAGCTACCTTATTTATATAGTTTCCGATGGAAGTGTAAACAAATATAAGAAAAAGATAATCTGCATTGTTGACTCAATAATTGTTTAATCAGTTAGTCGAATGATAAGATACTTATGTATCAATAAATACCGAAAAAATATTTATTTTCCGTGAAATTGTCACTGAAGACACTTTCCGTGAACTTGTCATGAGCAGATGGCGTGTTAAATGTTATTTAAATTTTGCGTATACACTGGGAAAAGGACGGATTTAACGAAATAATTGATAATAAAAATAATTGGTATAAAATATTCAGTTGTGACAATTAAATTCCCATTTACTCAATAATTGAAAGTCCATTCAATATAATCCTTTTTAAAAACAACCAATTCTCGCTACAACGAAATATCTCATTTTCGACCTGCAATTAAATTCATTTTTCAATCTAGGAAAACCCTAACCACACTATATTCTCTTTCCCAACCATCTCCCTTCATGATTTAACATTCACAAGCAACGTCCCACTAAACATCACCCCGCTATTCACCACCACAAACTACAATTTTGAATCTAATTTCCCCAGCATTTGAACATCAAATACGAGCCTCACTCGAGCACGAGAGAGAGCAAAAGGGGAGAGGATAAAAGCCATGAAACCGTCATTGTGTCCTTGCTCGCTTGCCTGCGCTCTCGCATCTTTCGCGCGCGAAATCGTCGCGCAAAGGAAGCAGCGCGCAAATCGAATTTACCCGTCGCCCCCGCCCTTCAATATTTCATTCGCTTTCGAGAGTCAGGTTGTCGAATGTCAAAGGTTAATCCACGTCTCGGATGATTCGCTGTCGCGCACAGTGACGGCGATGCGCTTTTATTATTGCTCACTTCGAGCTTTGAGGCAAAAATACAGCTGTGACGAATTAGATGTACAAAGGCGAGTTTTGAGATTGTGAAGTGTTTCGAAGGGACAGATGGTATTGATAAATTGGAATAGAGCGTTTTGATTGGTATGAGAAGTTTTGGTTTATTGAGTGATGTTTAGTCAACGGTAATGTTATTTGTATAATAAATATACCTTGTTGTCAGGCAACCTTGTATATTGACAGAAGCTGCGTTATATGTTAAACAAACATAGCTGCGATAACATAACTGCCAAGTGCACTGCAGTATTAATATTTGCTTGAATCTATTCGAAATGAATAATTTACAACTAAAATCCAATTAATCAGAGTAGGTATCATTGTTATCGGACATTGCATATCAAGTTTCATTGGGCTATAAGCTCGGTTTGATTGAAGTATTTGATAAATAACGCGTGTACTAATTACGTGATTTATCAACAACATCGTAAACCACGGCCTCGCGCGTGAGAAATTTCTCGAAGATTAGTTTCACTATTATAAAAAGCCATTTATCACGCCGGCTTGCCTAGTGTAGCGCCATAATTCATAGTTCGAACAAAGTGTGACTTATCGCGCAGGATACCGAAAGTAGTCCATCGAAAGTTGGCCTACACGACGAAATTCTTCGGCTATATTCGCACAGTTGCAAGCGGGAAAATTATGTACATGTATAAAATTATATAGAGAGCATTTCAGCTCGTACCGAAATAGTTTCAACAAATTGGCTAAATAACGTTTTAACTTTGTCCTTTGTCGGATGGAAAAAGAATTTCATCATATACCCACGTTAAAACTATTTAGGATGGGCGCGATCTGATTTAATTTCGCATAGAGCTTTCAGGAAAGAAAATTGCATTAAAAGAGTCCTGCTGAAAATGCCTTTTTTCAAACGTGTTTTTTACCCGAAATCATCAGCTAAATTCGTTTGCAATTTTTTTTTCAATTTGCAAAGTATTAAGCTAAAAATATTTTTGATGAATATAAAGTGAAGTTGGTATGTCTTGCTAGAAATGCAAATAGCAGTGGATGAAAATATGCATTATTCAATATGTTAAGGTGCAGAACACATTTATGTACGTTAATATTCACCGCCCAAACGCTGTCAGATTTTCGATAAGAGGAAAATATTGTGATTATCTTATTCATCACTTTTAAATCCCAAAAAAAAATCTTGTTTTACATATATTTAAAAAAATATATATCATTAAATGAAAAATAATTTTAAAATAGAAACATTTTTAATTAAAACCATAACTTTCATCTACCTACATCGAAATAATCAAATCCACAAAGTTATGATTCCAAAATTCAAAAATAATTCGGGCATATTGCGGTCGTCACTGTCGTGTGCAACTGTCGGGGTATAATTGATAGACACCGTAATGTGATTCGTCGGGCATGTGCATCCCTTAATACGATCCAATTATACGTACTTATCACGAACACCCTTTGGTGCGTTCAATTTTAGATGGCATATTGCGCCGAGTAGACGGAAGAGAATCGACGATGCGAGAGTATGCAAGGGTCACCGAACTTCTATCGCTACTTAAGATAGTGTTTTACGTTTATGTTGCAAAGTTTAATATTGTACTGTTTAAATATATAACCATGAAGGGCGGAGAGAATAATAGAAGAAATCGATATTGGGTTGCATTAGAGATTGAAATAGGATGAAACTTGGTAAACTGGATGCTATAATTACTGATGTAAGTCTAACAGGGTAAATTATCAAGTAATTACAAGACGAGAGGTTAATAGGTAGTTAATTCCATTACTTTTATGGATAGTTAACTTTGAATTTTGCGAAAACTGATTACTTTCTTAGCAAATATTTGTTAAAAGTTTTTTTTCTGTATTTGATGAATTATCTTTCCGAAAGTTTTCTGCTATCATGGGAAAAACTTGTACTTTAGTAGGAAGCGATGTTAGAGGACTGCGTTACATCGCAATTTTATTTCCCATTCCTGTAATAATGTTTGCAAATAATTATGCATTGCAGTCCAATATTTACTTGGAATATTTCGCTGCTTCTAAGCAGAAAGAAGAAAACCCAGAATTTCGAAATTCTGAAACGAGATCGCGTGGGAAAAAAATGTTAGTTTCCCGCGCGAAGTGAAGACATCTAAGAAATTATTTGACATTCTGAATGAGATTTGGTATATCCATTTAAAGCAGATAGAAAAAGCTTTCACTTGACTGTTTACAAATTCAAAAATAAAAAATCCTTTAGAAGTTACAATCATCCAAAGATTCATTAAAGTATTTTTAAAAACGTATTTAAAAAACTGCACAATTCAATTTAACAATTTTTAAACACTGTTTCCACACTATTATCAAATATAATTCCTAAACAATACATTACTTAAAAAAAAAAAAATACAAAACTTAAAAGCTTATCATTCCACAAAAAATACACTATATAAGGTAATTAATTCCAGGTACTAATCTTCATTTCGAGGCTAATTATCCCTTTTTCCATAACGCACTCCAAATTCTCCACTTTCCGTCAGAAAAAGCGACGATTTACTTTCGGCATAATTAAAACCCATAAAAAAGCATATCGTGTTCCCATCTCGTCCATATACCTATATACGCTCCCAAAAATTATTACGTTTTTCACGGACACGCGCAGCAGCAAAAAGCCTTTTTCCCAACGGCGAAATAGCCGCGTGATAAAGTTACAATGTGCACGTGGAACGCGTTTCCACGCTTCTCTATACCATCCATCCGCGAAGTAGTATAACTCGAATATGGGTCGACACACGTCGCACCGGATACGCACGTACAACGATCGACTTCGTTCATCATTTCGCTCGCGCGAATTTCGCGAAATTTAATTAGAAAAGTTACGAGACACGCAGCGGTGAGCACGAATTTGTATCACTTGCGCGCGCGCGCGGTGACGATTATAATTTCGGTAAATATATAAACGCCTGTCTATGCTGACGAGGGCGGGCGAGCGTTTTAATCGATTAAAGCGTTTGATTCAATTAATTTACGCCCACGTATCTCCTCTTTATTCGACCTCTTATATTTTTCCGTGAATAATTGCTTCGCGTGCTGTGCGAATTGTTTCGTGATGGAGAGGAAATGTGATTGAAGGAGAAAGAGAATATTGGAGAGAATCATTTCTCTTGTTTTTCAACGCGCGGTGTAAAAATCGGATACTCGATCAATTAGCGGACACGGGGCCGAGGCTTTAATTGTAATTCCCTTCGGCACTGCTCCCCCGCTTTTTGGGAAGTGAAAAATTTTCGGCCTTAACAAACTCCGTTTTGCAATTTAAAAAAAGCGCGTGACGTCAAAGAGGGTTTTGTTAATTACTGGCGTTCAGCTTTAATTGCTAAGCTAATTAAAATCTGACGACGTTAAATAAATTAGCTTGATTGCGGAATAAACGAGGATGCGCATGAAAATATGGATTTGTGTGAGGTTTCGCGGAGGCACAGTGATATACCTTTTTTGCGCTTCTTTTTATTGCGCAATTATGATGTAATTTATACAAAATCTGCGTTGTAAAGTGACAAAAGGGAGTTTCTATATAAATAAAGTCTAGATATCGCTTTTTGCAATTTACCGTTTATATAATAAAAATTATGAAAGAACCTTTGCCTTTATTATTGCTGGATGTTATCTTTTCACACAAAATTTTAGAGCTCCCGTTTCAGTAAGATTGTGAAGTGTTTAGTTAAGAAAGGCTCGAAAAAAGAAAAGAAAATAGCTTCGGGTTTTAGTTGCTTTACTTATACACGTGAATAAGGAAAATGAATTGATGAAAAAAAATTTCTCGCCAAGTTTGAGAAAAAGGCAATTAAAAGTAGTAGTAAAATAAAATAATTCAAATTGCGAGGGATCGAGTTTAATGAATACAATTAACATAAAAAAGTTTAACAGCGGAATAAAACTTCGGATAAATAAAAAGTTTCATTGAAACGTTACACTTTTTATTTGAACTAGGTATAGTAGGTAGCGCGAGATTGCAATGCATGCAAAGTATTTATATTTTCAATAAATTGTGGCAATCAAGATTAATTGAATTTTTCTTTTATGTACTTGTGAAATTGAATACTTGAACAAAAAATTACATAAACTAAACTATTTTTGTACTTCTCAACTGGTCAAATTGAATTAATCAAACCGCATTTTTTTTAAATAAAATTTTCCTACACTTCTGCTAAAGAGTCACTTTTTACATCTTTTCTCCTAACAGAAGCCCCATATACAAACAATAGAAAAGCAGATGACGTTAAAACAATACCTTTTATTGCACAGTTATCATTTAAAAAAGCTATTCACAATCCAAACCAAACAACCCCATAAAAACAGAGTGATTAATTCTGAAAAGGACGTATGTATATGACCCACATTACTCAACGCAACAATACGCGCATCACTCGGCCGAAACCTTTACCTCGCGAGCGCGCGCTCATCGCACAAAGCGAGCCTCCTAAACCGTCATCATCACACACGACCGCGACAATCCCAACAGCTGACAGCTGGCCCTCGTTACGGCCACTCGTACACCGCAGACTCTCTCTCTCTCTCTTCCTCTTCCCTACAGCCGAGTGGAAAGTTGATTAAAAAACAGCCGCGAGTAGTAGAGAGAGAGGGAAACACTAGAGACTTTCTCAATGGCACTCGTAGCCGGCAGCCGGAAACATTCCTCGCCCGCTGCACACTTTCGCGCGCGGCAACTTTACAGAGAGACTCCTCGAAGGGAACTTGAATTTTCGTGCCGCGAGTGTAATTAACCCTCCGGCGGGCTTTTATGAATGAAACTTTCCGTTGATGGCGCGCGCCCGGGGCTTATATGAGGGCTGAGAGACAGAGAGATATGACGGCCGCGTGCTCTCGGACACCGCGCCGATAGTGGAATTCTTCCGGAGGTGGAGGAGGATGATGATGGCCGTTCGACCCTCTACTTTTTTCGACGAGCGATGGATGGGCTTCTAATGGGTATCGGCGAGCTGGGAATCGTTTTTATATTGGATCGCGGGGATCTCCGGGGAGATGAAAAATTTATGGCGATATATGGAGGCCGGAGGTTGATGTTTGCAAAACAATCGATTTCTAAATTAAAGATGCAGAGTTTATAAACATTTACTTTTTCGTTTGGATACACGTTTATTAATAATAAATTATACATATTGTTTTATTTACGTGTTCTGGTTCAAGTTTACCTTCGACACTTTGGCAGCCGCTCAAGCACAATGTTTTTGTAAAATAATTATATAGCGCCCCAACTATCGAATAATAACAAAATTAACATGCGTGGCATATGGACGGCGTGACGAGATTAGATAAGCGAACTTCCACCCGGGACACGCCGCGCAGAATGTTTCATAAAGGCGGAATTTAAACTTTACTTCATTTAATTCTATCTACGTAATATATACTTGGGACTGAATTTTACTTCAATTTAAACTTTGGGGGTTGGGAAACTATGTCAATGTATATTATATGACTATTTTTATCGCTGTGAGAGATAGTGCGGAGTATTATTATATAGACGTGTGTAGTTATAAAAGCGGCAACTAGTGTGCAAACGAGAGAAAAAAAAGAAGCGAGACTGTCGATGCATTGTTAACATGCAGTGTTTTATGGATGAAATATGCAAAAACATTTGCACGCGCGAGGATATTTGTTTGTACGTGAGAGCCATTGAATAAAACCTATATGGGTAGTGGATCTTTTTAGGATTCTTCCGGTCTGTTAGGAATTTCCGTTACAGTAGATGTGTGTTACAAAGTATCGCCAACATTTCATTGAACGTCGCCGAAATATTTTGGAAATACCGAGTATAATTAGTATTAAAAATTGTTGTTAGCGAACAATTTCGTTAAAGGAAATTCTCAAAAATAACTTCAGCAAATGTAACATTCATTATACATCACAGAAACACAGGCTATCGGTAACACAGCGGTACAGCAATTACATGTAAATATACATACAGCATTATTCGAGATTAAATCTACTACTTGATATTCTCCAGATGTTACATTCACTTACAGCGTCACGCCAATTTTCCCGGGGGCAAAATCACCAATTACCCAACTCCAAACACGAAATTTCCGCATACCCTACTCGCCCTCTTCAACACACCCTTTACGCAAACACCCATCCAAAAACTCCGCCCCCCGACAAAACGCTCGGTGAACTCCCGCGTCCGCAGCCAGTGCGGCTGTATATATAAAGCTCCCTCGCTTTCCCGCGGCTGGTTTACGCGGAAGTGCCCCTTTAAAGTCGGAAATTCAGTCGGCCGTAGATTCGTGGGCTGTTCCGAGGCCGTATCGCGGCGGCGGTGGGGGGCAGATTGCGTTAGATTTTGCAGACTGCGTTTCCCTATGCGCGTTGCGGGATATGTTCCTTTATATACATATAGGTTTGTGTGTGGCTGCGTGGTGAGGTTTTCTTTGATTACAGACCAGCGGTCGTTGAATGGGGTCTGCTAATGTGAAAGTTGGGGATTGACGCGAGGTGGCGGAGTGTGCGGTTCTATGGGTAGAGGAAAAGGTTGGTGTTTTTAGATCGTTTACGTTGATCGGTATGTTTTATTTGGGAATGTGTTGTTTTGCTTGTAGGTAATGGAATATATAACGTTTTTAATATCATAATTTAACGTTTTATAATCGATGTAACATAACGAAAATTATAGAGAAAGAGTAGAAATGTGTAGGTGTACTTATTCGAACTAAAGTACAAAATTATACGTGCCCTTAGATTACAATATAAAAAGTTATTTTTGCAATGAATTTGAGACGCAATAAATATTGTCTCATGGTATCAAGTGCTAAACCTCTATTATACGGCAACTGAGTAACTTGGAAACCATCAATATTACCCGTTACGTAACGGGCACAATCTAAATCTCTCTTAACTACATATGGTCGTTTGTTCTTAGGTAAAGTTTCTTGTATGGAAATTCGCCGATGTGTCAATATTCCTAATCATGACATACAGTTATCGTCTTTATAAACAAGAGCATCTTTCTATTCCTATTTTTCAATTGCAACTTTTTCAATTAGATCTAAATTTCTATCAAATTTTAAATTAAACGAAAATTTTATACTTACTCAATTACGCGATCTCATTTCTCTGTTATTTCAGGTAAACTTTGCCCACATTTTCGTAATGACTCAATTGTACTTTCCAAATTGAGAACTTTGGTTGGAAAATCTTTAAACGCATTAGATGGAAAAATTGTTTCTCAAACATTAATCATTCGTCTGGATATACTGTGTGATCAAAAATTCTTTTTCGAATGTTTAATCAAGTTTTCTCAATTTTTTGTTTCGCAAGAATATAATTGAATATATAGATTTAGCAAAAGCCTAAATAATTTCCCTGTCTTTTCAAGCGAACCTAAATGATCAATATTTATTGTTTTAAATAACAAAGTGTCTTTTGCAATGATACGTAAATATCTCTCTTGTTTTCCACTTGGTCGTGCAAATTTAACACAATGTAAACAATCGGCTATATATTCACAAGAGATTTAAAAAAAGAGTATTTTTCACTTTTTCAAACTTAAAAAAATTCAACAAAACCCATAAACCTTTTTCATTTTTTATTGAATTTTATTTGTAAAAGACTCATTTTCTTCTTTTTGTTCAATTAACAAGGTCTTCTTTAACATTGTAGTTTCCTTAAAAAATTGTTTTTCTTTATTTTAACAATCCTTTTTATATTACATTGTTTTATAAATTATAATATGTGAACATTGTATAAAGAATTTTGCCACTATTTACAGTTTTTATCCTCGTAATCAGCACAGTTTTCATAGTTCGAAAAGAATTTTTTAAATCGAAGTCGTATTTAATATTATAACATCAATTATAATTATAGTTCATTATCAAAAAGATAATTGTAAAAGAAAATTAAAAAAATGATATTCTTATTTCAAGATATATAATATAATTTGAAACCCATTGCAGTGACCTACCAGGAGTCCTTAAATTAGCAGTATCACGTCAATAAAATTGTAGATAATAAACGAGGACTCAGATTGTTCTCCTACAAAAAAGGAAGAGTAGCTACGGTATAAACTAACTGAGAAGCTCCCTTGTGGCCGAATTGCTGCAGAGACGTGTTCGAATTTCGTTTCTTGGTAAAAAAATGTAATCTATTTTTTTTTTCTCTTCTTGGCATGTGGAAGCTTCCGAGCTGTTGACCGAGATGTATATGTATTTGTTACCTTAAATGGAATTGTTTAAATAAAAGTTCAAATTAATTGAATATTAATTTTGACTATTTTTCCATGTACACAACAAAGGGAATTAATTACAAAGATAACTGCAGTAAAAATATCTTAATTGTCTCGAAATTCTGAGAAGAGGTTCACATTCTTTTATATTATAAAACATTACGTCATAGAATTAACCAGTTTCACGACAAACGAAATGAACTAATCTTGAATCAATAAATTATTCAATCCTAACACAATGATGCAAAATATAACATTTGAAGAAGTTGAAATTGTGAGTGCCAATGACGTGACAGCGATTTTGTCATTATCTTAAAGTTGTCTCGTATAGAAGGAAACAAAATTGATTTGAAAAAAACTTAGTAATGTTTTCGCTAACAATGTTAATGATCAATAGATCGTTTCAATTAGAGGATTCTTTAAGAAAGCACATTGCTAAAGCCGCTATAGCAGCACTTTTTATCTCGCGCTGGCATTTACATCCTCTCCCTCTCTTCCCCTCTCTGCAAATTCCCACATTTTTCCGGAATTTTTCCCACCGAATCGTTTCTTTTGTAAGCTAACAGTGCGCGCTTGCGCGCACAGGATAGGGCGACTACGTCGAAAAAAGCGATAGGTCAGTGCTCAGGGGAATTGAAATAAATAAAACGACACGCACTGCTGTACCTAGCGGTGAATAAAATTTTCAAACGTTCGCGACACACGAAAACCGATTGGAGTATCTCTCTTTCTCTGCGCGAACGTGCGAGGTTTGCACACTGCGAGTCCTCGGTGTATTGCGCGAAAAATTGAATGAAACTTTTTTCCGGATTTTTTCTGTCGCATGCGAGTGGATGGGCCTGTATATGGTTCGTATTTTTTTTTCATACAGTGGATTCTTTTTCGGAATTGGAGTGAAAGAGAAGTTTGATATGTGGGTCGATGAAATTGAAGTTGCTGGCGATGTGATTGGCTGTTACGTTGTTTGTACAGTACTACCTACAAAAAAGAAATATTACAGCTTCGCCGAACAATTTGAATTTATTGCGAGTTCTGAAATCCTGCGTTTATAAATTGGAAGCGTCTGATATTTCACTGGGCTATCCTTTACGCAGCAGAAGCAAATTACTTTTGCACTAATTCTCTCCTCTTAAATTTCCGTCCCAAAGCTAAAGGTGTTTGTCTGAATGTAAATACTCTCTTTAATTTCCTGGAAGAGAGAAAGGACTTTAGAATTCGCCTCTATATATATTTCGTCGTAACTATAGATCCTTCGGATCTTTACGTTGCCTTCGATGAGCGAAGTAGTCGCGAGCGTCAGTTGTAATTTACATAGTACAAACTGTCAGCCACTTCCCTACACAAATCTTCCCTATAGTTCTCCTTCAGTCTCGATCAGCTCGAGTTTACGTTTACACCTCGCACAGCGTCAGCAAGCGCAAGCACTCGAGACCTTTGCAAATAATCACGAATAAATTAGATGTGGTATTTTATATGAGCAATTCTCAGCAGAAAATGTCAAAAAGTGGTTCCAAAAAAAAATAAAAAAAATTTTGAGGCACACTTCTGATATAAGTTTTTTCTTGTTCTGTAGGTCATACAGTATATCA
>UXGD01003567.1:0-19957 GCA_900474315.1 Torymus auratus | reverse complement strand
GATTTGAAAAAATAATTATATCTGACTAATTATACTAAATTCTATTTTTTTAGACTTTAACCCAGGCTTGCCCTTAAAGTCGCCCGAAATGAGTAAGAAATCATCATTAAGTTGTTTTAGACAAGTTACCCGCGAAATAACGCCAAAGTAAGAAGAGTCGAACCTCTTATGTTCTACTTTAATTTGATATGAGAATCGTTGAAATCGTTCGCATTTGAAAAGTGCGAAAAATGAGACGCTCCGAGATCTTACATCTTTTTCAACGCTTCGACGAGATAAAATCTTTTTCAGCGTGTCAACGAGATAACATCTTTTTCAACGCATCGACGAGATAACGTCTTTTTCAACGCTTCTACGAGATAACATCTTTTTCCTCTAACCCGACGATTTGATATTTTTACTCGCGCAAATAGTCTGTATAAAATAATATCGCACGTGAAAAAATATTTTAAGGTTAGCTAGCATAGATTTTTTATTTTAGATGAACAAGATTGGACAAAACTACGGCAAATGGGACAATGTAGTACCATGTTATATGCCAATATGATTTTAACCTAATTTAAAACTATAAGCCAATCATGCCGCTTCTCCCCTACAGTATAAAAATCCGGAAAATTGCTAGAATTTACAGGAAATTTGACCAAAGATGTATAAAATTCTACTGTGCTGTTAAATATAGTTTTACAAGAACCTGTTGTTATTTTTGTGGAATTATTTCTAATTTTGTATTGGAGCCTTATATAGACCCAACAATACCATTTCAATAAATTTTAATCTGTTATAAATTTACTAAAAACAAATTTGCCCAACTACATTTCTTTAATGAAAGAAGTTCTTCTAAAATCCAGAACTTTCGCTTACACAAAGATAAATTATAATACTGAAGAAGCCGCCGCCTGCTTTATCCGTGATTTACGAACCTCGTCGAGCTGCAAATTAAACAGATGTCCTAGAGCATCACCATTACCACACAACGAGACAGAAAATCGGGCGACCACCACCTCGCGAAATGACTAATCCTAAGCATCGCCGCTATACTCAGAATTTCCGCAACCGCCGAAACGGAAGCGCTAAGCATTTCACAGCTCGTCTTTACGTCCCTTCCGCCTCCTCCTCACACGTACATACCCACACAGGCATAAATCTCTCGCGGCATCATCCAAAAATTTCGTCCTCTTCCCGCCCCCCGAGCTCGAAAGTCCCCCTACAAAACGTCCGCGGCGACATGAAGACGTCCACAGGAGCCTCTACATAGGTGCGTATAGGTATATGTGTATAATATAAAAACGCATCGCGTCGCGTCTCCCGCTGGCTCAGCAGCAGCAGTCTTGATTAATGTCGCGCGTCGGCTTCTTTAGGTCGATTTCGAAAAGGCGCAGACGCGTACCGATCGTCGCCGGTGGCTGCGGTACAGACACACACACACGTCTCTATCTATTTCTCTCTCTCCCTTCCTCCCTCGTTCGCCAGGCCCATTATAGCTTTACGACTTTGTGCGGAGGGTGCGCCACCCGGTGATCGCCGGACAGAGCGTAGGTGGGCATACCTGGCCTGAAGAAAGCGGGAAACGCACGTTTCGTATACTGGGGGAGAGAGAGAGACAGAAGAAGATGTTTCTTTTTTTTCGGAAAGGCAGTGTGTGTGTGTAGTGGGTAATGGGGGGACGTGGCCGTGAAACGCGGTGAGAACGCGTGTTATAGCAATAAACACGATTCGGTTTGATGCGGGGACACGAGGGCGCGAAGTGGCTGTTGACTTACTACGGGTGTGTATAACGCACGTTTACACGGGTGAGACACGTTATTAGGTGGGTCGTATGGAATGCCGTGAAATTCGCTACTGTTGTTGACAATTATTTTGAAACGTTCCTGATTCATTATAAAATATACAATAATATAAATTTGTATATTTTATATTGAAAATATTTGGATTTAATTTTATTTATTGTTGCTTATTATGCGTTTATTTGCAAACGCTTCTATATTGAAATATAAATTTTATCGTTATCGTTATCATCAAAAATGATTTTCTTCGAGACATAAGTGAGTCTGTCAATACCTTATTACCGATAAAAAAAATCATCATTAATAATCATAAAGCTCAATATAAACAAGAAGCCCACAGATACTTATTAATCTACATTGGAAAGCGAACCACCGGAAGTTTTGCGTTATAACTAATTGTTGTTTTCCTTTGAAAGCGATCCAAATGGTCTTTTTCAATATCTTCACAGTTTCCCCTATAGTTCTCTAATGCCAAATGAATTAATTGCAAGTACAGTACAGCCATACACGAGGCAGTTTTCCAAAAGTAATTACTGCAACTTCGTTATTAATAAAGAATTGAAAAAAATATACAGAAATCACAACTACAAACCACGCGAGAGGAAACACTCGCCACAAGCTCCGGGGCGGCATCACGCATGCCGATCAGGCGCTCCTGCGTCGTCGGCATCGGCGTCATTAGCGCGTAGGTAATATATAGAAATAGTAGTAGCGCTGCGCGGTCCTCGTTACCGCGCGCGCGCTCGCGCGTATAATGGCGCGTAATGGCGACGTTTGACGCTCGCACGCAACGGCTATTAGGACAAATCATTATTCTAATAGACGCGAATGAGAGAAGAGAGAGGACCCGCATGCGCGCAAAAAACGCCGACACGTCCGCTCTGGACTCGCCGCGCGGCGAGGTTCGGTTTCAGCAGGTAGGTGTGTGTGTATATGCTGCGTGGACAGTCGTGGGAGACGAGCGTTCGATCGATCGTGGGATTTTTGGATTGTAGGTAGGTATTGTGGTTTGGAAGCTGGGCTTGGGACTGTGTTTAGTTGAAAAAATGGAAGATTCTTTTTTTCTTGCAAGGTTTGTCAATGGTTGGGAACCATTCGTATGATGTCGTTGTGTGCGAGTGGAACAATGTTGAAACGAATAGTTGAACATTAGTATTAGTACAAGGAAACAGTGGTTAAAATTTTATATTTTCAATAGTATTTTCATATTATCGAAAATGTACAGTAAAATATGTACACATTTTTTTTTAATTGCTACATAATCATGATAATTAAGAAATTTTACATCTTTTAAATTATGAAATTATAGTGATGGTAAACTTAAATTGTAATAATTTTTATAGTATTAAATATCTAATAATATAGCGTAAAGTCCCTTTTCGCCCTTGGTGCATACACGATATTTTTTGTGACACAGGTTTGGATTTTCGCTACGGCACTTTTGCGCCTATTCCAGAATTTTTGCGCCCGCTCGGGCACTTTTGCACGAAAAAAAAAAAATCGGTAAATTTTATACATTTCCTAATACAGTTGATTTGACTATAAAGTGGCAAGTTCGCTTTACATTCAAAAATATTGGTAGAATTTCCATTTTAAAACGTAGAATTTCCATTCCTAAAAAGTAGAATTCGCATTTTGAAATGTAGTAGTCCATTTTGAAATGTAGAATTTCCATTCTTGAAAAGTAAAATTTCCATTTTTAAATGTAGAATCTCCATTTTTTAAGAGTAGAATTTCAATTTTCGAAAAAATGGAATTATTATTTCACTAGTTCTATTTCACTTTTTTAGGTTTAAACAACATGAAAATCGTTAGTTACAAAAAACATTTCCTTTGAACACCTCCCATGAACGACTAAAACATCACCTACACTATATTTCAGCTAGTAGTTAGACCAAATTATTAATCTTTTCATAACCTTTAAAATCCAAATAAACCAAATTATCAAACATATCATTCAAATCATTCAAATTAAAAAACGCTATTCCACTTCACCTTCAAATAGACAAAATATTCTTTCCCGACAAATGCATCTTAAAAACCCTTATACATCTCTCTCCAATCCCGACCTCCGCGTATTCATTCTGCACCTCAGCCATCACAGCAGCCTCACGCGACCTCACCGCGCACATCTTCTTCATCTCACCCTTTACCTGCTCCTCTTCCTCAAGCTTCTCCAAAGCTACTGCGAGTCTCATGCCGGGCGGCGGCGTGCCAGGCATAGCAGCGCGTGCACAACAGTTTTTCGCCCACTCGCCGCGGCGCGGCTTTAGCTCCGAGAGGCGCATTACGCGCAATTAGTCGCCGGGGTGGCCTCGCGGTATGCGCGCACCCGACAAACGCTATGAGAAAGCGTCGCACTGCAGCCAGCCTCTTTAACTTCTTACTTCGGTGCTTTGGTGGGCGCGATGGACATTGTATGGTGACGGGATCGTTAGAGGCTAATTGGCGTTTTATAATAATTGCCTTGCGAGAAGGAGATTTTCCGATTTTCAGGTTTTACTGCCAAGGCGCGTGTGTGTGTCTGTCTGTGGCTTTTTTTTCAAGGGGATGAGTAGGGAGCTTTTTGCAGCGGGTGAAGCGGTGTTTCTCATTGGATTAACCATGTTAGACGCGGTAATGACAGTACGACGTGACAAGACGCGGGAGCGAAATGGCGGCGATGTCGGCGGGTAATCGTTATCGACATTATATATAGAAAGAGAGTGGATGACCTGCGTGTGTGTGGTACTTTGATGCCAGGCTGAGATGGGCTGGGTAAAGCGTAGCTGGTGTAGTTTGCTGAACTGCAAATCACGTTAGTTGGGTGCTCGTCGAACTATAAATCTGTAAATTTTCGTTAAAGATTTTGGTTAAACTACGAGATATGTTTTTTGATGACAAAATATGAAGGAAGTCGCAGTATTAGACTCTAACGCTTTGGTAAACTGAAGTTATCGACATTTTTCGACGATGTTTTTATGTTAATTATTCAGTCTAGAAAAGCCTTACATATACAATTGTAAAAAGAAATAAAATAAAACTAGAGAGTGCGAGCTTTCCGTTGCTTTTTTCAGAATAAAAAAAATCAACTCCTTCCAATGTTATGATTGTTCAAATTTGAGCAACGAAAAGCCACTGATAAATCGGTGGAAACTAGATCTTCACTTTCATGTATATTTAATGCATTTTCATTGTTTAACTTTGAACTATCATAACTTTGGAAAGTGTTGATATTTTATTATTCTGATAAAAGCGACGGAAAGCTCGCGCTCCCTAGTTTTATTTTATTTTTTTTTTATAGTTGTATGTAAGGCTTTTATAGGCTGAACAGTAAACATGAAAAACACAGCATTTTTCCATTATTTCCTTAAAATATATCAGCTAAAAACTTCGATAACTTCAGTTTACCAAAGCGTTAGGATCTAATAATGCAGTTTCCTTCATATTTTGGCCTCTAAAAACATATCTCAAAGTTTGAGAAAAATCCATGATCCGGATCTCAGATACTCTCCTTGTTTGTCATCGATCTCTTTTAATGTTTTATTCACAATAAAAACCAATCAAGATCATTGATAGAAATAATTTAATCAGAGTGCGATGAAAATTGAATCGACATTCAAAATAACTCCGACTTGTCCTAAAATAAACAAACTTTGTTGCTCATCATTCAAAATTATAAAGTTATATAAGGAAGTGTATAAATAAAAATTTATATGAATATTTTATTGATACCTTTTCTACTAGGTGTCAATAGATGAATATTTTTCATTTCACTTTAATCATATATCGACTGCTGAGAGGAATAACCCGCAAAGTCAGCGAAGGCTTCGAAAACCCTCTAACTCGGCGAAGGTTTCAAAAACCCTCTAAGTCGGTGAAGGTTTCAAAACCTCTCTAACTCAGATGCGTTTTTTCGTCTTTAATTTAAAAATTTGTATGTTAAATAATCGATTCTAATTATTTTCTGAATTTCTATTCGCGTCTATTGTCCAGAAATCGTATTTTAAAATCCTACTCTTCCAGAGCTGCTACTACAAAATTGAAAAAAAAAACGCGTCTGAGTTAGAGGGTATTTGAAACCTTCGCCGAGTTAGCGGGTTATTCCCCTCAGCCGTCGATATATTTATATACGTATAGCTATGTATTTCTGTCTTACGTTACAATACATCATTGCCATTTAGAAACAATGACTAAAACTAAAAATATTATACCCACCGAACAATTGAAAACCTATCACGATTCATCATCTATATACACTCCCACATATACTTATCAATAACCATACATTTAAAAAAGACATCTCCTACCGCGATCGATCTTACTTAAACCGTCAACGCGACAAAAATTTGCTTACGCATTAACGGCTCTCTCTTTCGATCTCTTTTACTGTCGCTAAGGTGGTCATCCATATCCCTCCCGAGTCATTCATTAAGCGCTCGTGCACAATCCAGCTGGATCGTTGCCTCTGGCATAGAAGAAGTATACTGAAGAAAGAATAGACGAAAAATATATATACGCGCGTGTGTCGGCTAAATCTTCCGCTACAAAGCGAAAAGAAGCCTTGTCGCGGGGGAAAAGGGCGCGCGACGCCCGCTGAGCGTGCCCGTGTGTCAGAAGTGTCTCTTCCTTCGCTGTATACACCCTATAGGTAAGCAACACTACCTATACACGACTACACGAAAGAGAGATAGAAGGTAGAGAAACGCATTATACAGATGTTACGGGAGAGGGCGCGCCGTGCCGGCGGCGGGCGCGCAGTTGTAAAATATTTAGGAGCCGCGGCGGCCCGCCCCTCGCTCCGGCCATTCAAAACAATGATCGCGAGTATAGTATAGGTTCGCTCTCTTTTCTGGATTTCCTCGGCCTTATTTTCGCCTCTTTGGGAATACGCTTATTCTTTCTTTTTGCCGTGCACGCGTTCCCTTTGTGACCCTGCGGATTACTGTTTTTCGAATGGAAAGTGCGTATGTATGTCTATGCTGGAGGATGCTTGTACAAAGTGTGAGAGAAACCTAGAGAACAAATTGGCTGGGTGTGCGAAGAGCGGAGATTAGGTCGTTTTGTAGTTTCGATGCGTAGTTTTTGCCGGTACTAATGGGATTTGCGGAATGGAAAGTGGATGACTTCGTTTGTTGGCCGAACGAGGCCAGACGAGGTAGTAGAGATGTCACTGACGGCGGGGCTTTTTTGAATGGAACTGGAAAGGATATGTGTGTTTTCGTGAATGGGGACTACAATTTATGGAAAGTTCGTGTACACTGTTGCAGTAATAACAGGATTTTGTTGGATACTTTCTATGATTAATGTATGTGATATATGTGACGATATTTTAATTTTTTTTATTTTGATAATTGGCAACATTGATGTGGATGTAAAATTTTACATGTATATATATGATTTGGTTTCTCTTCTGCTCCAATTTTCTCCATTTTCTTGACAACGTAATTCAAAGAAAGAGAAAATGCAAAACTTTCTTAAAATTGTAACTAAAAATCCAATACACAATCTCGATAACTTCATTATCCGAGCTGAAGAATCAAATTCCCAGACGCAACCCAAATAAATCAACGTTCATTCTTTTCATCGTGAATTTCACAGCTTTTACTTAATTCGAAGCCGAATCTCTCCGATCCTGAAAAGAGGCGGACTCTTTGTACTTATACGAGGTAGCCTCCATTCATCGCTGCCGCCGCTCGCGCGGCGATTTTCCACGCGTCACGGCGTGTAACGCGATCGGCCACGCCGTTTATAAGTACGATATAAACAGGGAGGATCCACTTATCCGTGAACGGGAACGACCCTGTGATTGAATTCCCGAGCCCGGATCCAATTTTCCAGTCACAACAAACGCCCGGCAGTTTGGGGATGAAAATTGGGGAGTTTATAATATTGGGATACTGTAATTTTGCTCGGTCTGTTAAGTATAGGTAACAGTTTATTTGTGCGTTATTTATTAGTAACTAAAATTTGCTATTTAATATTTTATTAATTAACTATACATAAGTGTTAAAGATTTTAGATATGTTAAAACTTTAAAAAAGAAATTAAGGAGAGTTTAAGAGTATAAGAAAGATTACATTTTCTTATACAATCACAAATGACAAATCGATACTGCAATCTCAAAAATTACATAACAACCATTTAAATACTACGCCATAATCTTACCTCTCCAAACGTTTAAACAGCAAATATAAAAACTAGCTCAAATTACGTCGCAATCACTCGCGCAGAAACCGAAGCAGGAGCTACCTACGCACGCGCCGCAATCGAATCTTACGTACATACGCGAATAACCGGAGCAAAAGCTGCGCTCGAAAACGTCCTAATCGCCGGTAAGTACACGACGTTTACGTGCCGCACGACATTTAACGCGACGATTTACGCACGTGGCATTCCAGCGCGTCCGCGCGCGCAGGAAAGCGAAAATCTTCCCGAACCCGATCGAAAAGTTTTATACAGGTATACACGCGTATGGACGAGACGATTAAACTCGCGCGGTTAATTTTCTCGCGCGCGTTGGCCAATGTGTTTCCAAGTAAAAATTGGCGCTCGCGAAATTCCCGAATAATCGGTTTACTTTAAACTTCGCCGCGCGCACGCGCGCCACTTTTGTGTATGTGCGGTCGGGCAAAAAAATGTTAAAATGTAAAAATGCAGACTGGAAGCTTGTTTTAAGGAGTTGTATAGTTTTTTTGGTTGATGCTTTACATGTGATATGGTGTGTTTAAAGGGAACTTATTCAGAATCGTATTGGTGCTGAATGTCGAATGGTGCATTTTTTTTGGTATCTGAATTAAATGGGTTTAGTACATATTAACTCTTGAACTTGTAGGAATTTACATGGAAAATTACATGTTCATTATTCATTATTTATATTTTTGAGTTATTTTGTATGGAAACATTATCAATGCAATAAAAGCGTTGACGTGTCTATATACAATCTTATACCTTGTAGTCAAAATCGTTTTGCAATAAAAGATATTTACAATTTCGTCTATTAGTCAAGAATTCTTATTGCTTGTATCAAAATAAGCGATAATTGACTTCCATTCATAAACCAAACAAAATAAATTAATTTTTTCATGCATCAAGTAAAACCACTTGAAACGCTACTTTTACACACCAAAAACAAAATCGAGCCACAAAATGGTCACTCTCAAAAAGACTCGAAAATCACGTCCGTCTCTGAAAAATTTCACGCTCCTTCCCTAGCTCCGGCCTCTCGAACATGCGTGAAAATCATCATCATCATCGTCATCATCGCCCCCGCGGCCCTTAGCGAACGGGTGCAGCACCCCTGTACCGGTGCGCCTCGAGACTTGAATCAACGATGACAAGCCCGACTCTCTCCGCGACAATGCATAAAGTCAGATCTCACTCTCTGCCCAGCCAATTTTCAATTTTCCACCGGCATTCAGAGTGACAAAAAGAGCAGCTGGCGCGTGCTGCTGCCAAAAGGTGCGATCGCTCGAGAGAGAGGTATATAATATATATAAGGACCACACCGGAGCACTGATTTCCCCATTGTGAGGAGTGGTGTATAGGGTGGAAGTATGTGGAGGGACGAGCGAGCGCGACGGGAGTAGCGTGAAATCAATGCTTGCGGCGCCGCGCAAAGGGTGAAAGTTTACGCCGAGGAATGCCGGCATACAGCGGGTCGTTCGTTCTTACGTCTTTATTGTAAGGCAACCGTTGAAATGTGTGTATAGCGCGTATATTTGTGAATCTTATATGAGGTGACTGGCCTTGTAGATTTTCCTTCATATAGTTTATTGCTCGTAAGTAGAGTCGAATAACATGGTTTTTGTAATCAAGCATATTATAAATAAAAAGATGAATTAATCATATATAAAACAACAATCTGACCGTCTTCAATCCACTATATATGTAACATAACACACACACACATTGCACACCGTAACACATTATTCAACCTGCCTCTCTTTCTCTCACTCGAAAAACGAAAAATGCCAGACCGCCTCCTTTATATCGCGCCGAGATAACGAGCGCGCCATTAATCGCGTACTACGTAACGGGGGTCGACCATACATTCGACAAAAAAACCTCACGCACACATACACACACACACTTGAGAAAAAGAAATCACTCGCAGCGGTGTGTACAGCAGCAGCCCGCCCCAGCGCTGGCACGTCGTCGAGTAAATTAGCGCGCCGTGTGTCGGCTCTTCGGCTAAATTAATTACCCCCGATGGTAATTGCACTGGTGCCCGCGCCGAACGGTGCCACCGTGCGCGCGCGCGAGTTTCTGCTGCCCGTCGATTTTTTGCCCGCGCGCGCATCAGGCGAGATGCTGCTGTCGTGTTAAGGATGATTGCAGGACGATTTTATGTCTAGGTGGTTTATATGTGAAATGTGTGTTTGTGTATATATAGAGCGCGAGTGAAAAGGTTAATTCGGTTCCTCTGTATTTATAATTCATATTTATATATATTTAAATAGAAGGTATATAATTTAGGTTCCAATTTCAAAAGTTCATAATACGACAATCACAAACACAAAATTTTTTAAAACAATAAGTTATTAAGCTCAGCCGCGCATATAACTTGACAATCGTTTAAATAAATTCTTTCATCAGCACTGAAAAAGTTACGCAAGATATATATAACACCATTGCGAAAAAGTGCAGTGCACACGCGTACGGAGTTACTCACGTTCATTGTGACGTCCCTTTTACGAGCTTGTAATTGGCACTTCCATCGCTTGTCATTGCGGGCGTTCATTGACTGACGTCTGGATGCAAAAACGACGGCACGACGACACATCCGTGCACGAGCGAGATGAGCGACGACGATCGCGCTTCCCTTTTCCACTTCTTTGCGGCGGCCGATGGTTCGTGGAACTCGGAGCCCCGTGATTGTTAGGCGGCGACAATTACCCCGAGATACACGTCGTTCGATTAAATAAAGTCTTAAGCGATCGATTACGCGATAATGGATCCGCCGCGCGAACGGGAAGAGAGAGTGGACAAGTGTAGCGTTTAATAACTATTCGATGTTGGTAATATATTAGGGTTAGGTGTATATATATGCACAATCATTATTATTATTATTAATGTTTCTTTTGTAATTTCTAATTATGTGAATTACATTATCCATATATACGCTTTAGCTATAAAAAATCATAAAAAATGAAATAACACTTTTTCTAAGATTTTCTAATTTAAGAAAAAAAAAAATCTATACCGCGCCATACAACTATAACATTATTCAAATCTTCTGTTACGCATTTCCCATTCACAGCCGAAAGAAACCCCCAAAAAGCCTACAAAACGTTGTATATACCATTCACTCGGCATTGAACGGCTTTTAGCGCGCTCGGCGGTGCACTAGACACCTCAATCTCGCCGCACAATCTCCAACGCTCCAACGCGCACGCGGCAAATCTTCCTTCCACATATACACAGCCGAGAAAGAGATCCGCTCATATATAACGGCATATCCTCTCTTCTCGCGCGCACAACATCGTGTCCCTCATAATTTCCCTCTAAAGACGCGACAATGGCGGCGCGCGACAAAAGTCGCAACCCCTGCCGGGTCCGCACCTCAAAGTGGCCCGACCGGAAACAGCTCCTGCGGCGCTCGCGAACTGACGCCGAGAGAGGAAGAATCACCTGGCGACCGCACAGGTCGCGCAATGTTTGTCGGGGCGCTTGAGGTCTGATGCTCGCCTCTCTATTGTATATGCGAGGGTTGGCACGCGGCAGTGCTAGTTTTCGCTTTTTCGGGCTGTTATAAGGAGAAAATTTAGCCGTTAGCGAGAGAGAGACGTGCGCGAGAAGAGGAGGAGGAGTGTTGTTTGGGCAGCGTGGAACGAAACGATTGGTACACGGGTGTTATAGTGCTGCGGGTTGAGTGGATGGACGCGGTTTAATAAGGAGTGCGATGGTGTGGTTGGAAAATTAGTGCTTGCAGACTGAAGTGAATGAAGTATTATTCGTATGTTACACAACTTTTGCGATCTTTCTTCAATGTATTGAAACCATGATATTTGAAGTAGAAATGATGGTTAATGGTTTAAGCGCTAAAGTTTCAGAATATACATATATAGTTTATAAATAAATTTTACGATATTTTTTAAAAAGATTAATTAATTTTTTTTATTTTCTTTATAAATTATAGATGTTTTCTCTTTGTTAAAGACAAAAAGTGACTTTTCAAATATTCAATAGGTTTATATTAATGCCGATATTATTACTCATTTACATTATATTAACGCCGATTTACTCATAAGTACTCATGCAGACATAATTATTGTATAAAGCGTAACTACAACTAATTGTTAATAAAACCAAATTTTTATATTTTTATATTGCCCCATTCAATACCTTGTATTAAAATTTTGTAAAAGGACTCAAGTCCATTCAAGTAATAAATAAATAAATAAATAAATTATATATTATTCTGGAATCTTCTTTGATACTATAGACCAAAGAATAATCCTACAGAATATATACGTATACCTTTCCTAAATCAATATACACTTGTCCCGAACAAAACACCGTATCACCGCGAACCAAATAGTTCGAAATTAGCCACACATACGCTGCAGCAGACACCTTCACCCCGACATCATTCACGTCCTCGTCTCTCTCTCTCCTTCTCTCCGCAGCACTCGTCGCGAAAAAGACAAACGGCCATCCATCTTCCCGGCTAACTGTTAAAAGTCCGCTTCCAGCTAGTAACTGTCGCCGCGCGCTAATCATCGGCTCTCAACTAGGAAGCCGCGCATTTCGCACGATGATGCCCTTCGGATCGCGATATATATACGCGCGCCCGTGCGGCTTTGTACGTTTGTCTCATCTGCCCCGGTCTTCCGACAAGAAACAGAGCGTTTACCTGGAAGTCGCCTGCAGAGGTGGTGGGCATCACCCCGCGGGGAAATGGAGAGAGAGAGAGAGAAAAGGGAGGTTAATTGGACCACACCGTTGACTTCTTCACGATCGGTGATTTTAATGCGATTGTGTGAGTGATGGAGCCGCTCTGGGCGAAGTTGCTTTTTCCTTTTTTTTTCTCCGCCGTGCACTGTATAGTGCGGTTTTGAAATGTCGCTGCTGTTGCAGTGTATACAGGAAATTGCCTTATTCGTTATTACGGCTCGGCGACAGTGCAGTCGGTTCGTGTATATACCGAGAGAGGTTTTTAGAAGCGGCTTTTGAAATGAGGCAAGCCGCGGTGTAATGTGCATGAACTACATTTCTGGTGAACTTTTCAATGATGGCTTTAAAATGTATTTTCATTGGGATGAAAGATATATTGATTAATAAATTGAAAATTTTTTGCAAGTACTTAAGATTTGTAAAAATATTTTATATGGCGGAGAAAAATATAGAATTATAAAGTGCGATGTAAAAATTCTGTACGGCGTTGAGTAGGAATTTTACAAAAAATTTCATAGAATAACTTCATAGCTATACTTGTAATTCACTAAATCTATTCCGTGTATATCGACTTGCTATAAGATAGCGATAACAACATCTTTCGCCCAAACTTCGCATGTCGGTTCTCGTTTAACTTTTTCTAGCTCAACATCCAATATCGTCTTTATAACCGCGTATCTTTCTATAGGAAACCATAAAAAATGTATTATAAGAACACTAAATTCCAAGCTAAACAAATCATTCCGCAATTTCCTTCCCATATCACCAACAGCCAACCCGCACCATATCCCTCCCAAAATAAACCTTCTATAATCACCGGCAATCCCCTTAAAACAAACGTCCCAATGCACCTTACTTCTCATCGAACCTCACTCGCACGTCTACACCAGATCCCCCCGTGCTCCCAAAAAAGAAAAACAAACCCGCTAATTCCGGTCTACCTCCGAAAAAAACTCCGAAATTACGGTAATATGGGACAATAGCTGTGGGGCGTGCGCGCGTTCTTTTTCCCGCGAAAAAGCGCGCGTGTGGGTGTCGCGCTGGCGCTAGTCCAAACGTTCGAACGAGCTGTCGGTCGTCGTCCCGCAAATAGCCTTGGACGGATCTTCGTCGTCGCCGCGAGAGGATCGTGTAAGTTACAGCTGAGGCGGTTCTAAGTGTCAAAGGCTATGTGGTAGTTCGGCCGAGTGGTTTAGCAGTGGTTGATGTGGAAGTGCATTGAAAGGTGCGGAAAGTTCGTTGGACTTGTAGTGAGTTTGACGGTGCGCGTGTAATGTTGAAGAAATAAAGTGGTGTGGTGAGTGGAAGGAGTGGAAATGGAATATCGAATTAATCTGAAATGGTTTGGCTTATTTTTAGTTTTAGCATTTTGTTATTTTTCAATATTTGTGAAGGATTTCTGATAACGCTGAATAATAATTTCATTTGAAGTAAAATTCTACAATTAAAAAAATCTTGATAATATAGCATTTACATGCATCATAAAATTCTTTTCTGTAATAAAAGTGAGAACTTAAGTGATAAATTTCTCAGTAGAGCTTATGTTTGAAATGTTAGTCGAAGTAGAATAAACGGGAGATCAAGTCGTTTAAAAATCTTTCATATTTTCAAGCTTGGCTAATTAGTCTTTTGGATTATTATTTGAAACGCGTTAAATTTAACAGAACATTCAGAAGAATTTAATTCACTTTCTCGATTGGTTCGATTAATAGATTCAGTGGCAGCAATTAGCAATTTACAAATTGAGACGAGATTAAACTTTGGTGATACCCATGACATCAACAAGATTCTTTAAAAGATGAATATTATCGCTTGCGACATTGATTATAATGGAAGTTCGAGGGAAATGAAAAATTCCTCCCATGGAATATTACGACTCAAAGGTGAAAATGAAAATCCGTGTGAGAGACGGGTAAGTGTAGTGAAAAAAGTTTTTTTTCTTATTTTGGTGCTTTATCGCTTATAATTTTGGCAGGTTGCCTATCCATATTATGCTAAACTGTGTTATTGCACGAGAAAATAAACAAAGCCCGCGCTTGAGTCAAGTGCCACTTGTTGGATGATCTATTTCGGTCGGATGTACACGAATAGGGGATCTGTTATTGGAAAAGAGATTAATTTTTAATTTTATAATAGATCTTGTTATTAACTTTTATTTAACTTTAAAGGATAGCACTTAACTTGGATAAAATACATGGATTAATAGAAAACATTCAATTAAATTTTTCTAACAAATATATAATATAATTTGTAATTAAACTATCAAGTTCTAAGAAGCCATTTCAATGTATTTATTGTAAAAAATGTAACGTTGCAACTAGACGTAATTTAAGACCACTTCTTGTAAAATTAAAAAATTACAATAAAAAGCAACCACTTGACCGCCGGTATGTTACGCATCCAGACAAAATGTATTTGACAATTTACAAACACTCAAAGAGAACGATTTATCGCGCAAACATTCTAGATATTTATACACCGAGAATTTTTGCAATTCCTGCTAACAAAAAAATGCAAATAAAGCCGGCATTCCAACATAACGGTCTCTTCAGCGACTCGGTAAATATTTCTTTTTTCACGAATTCAAAGTCCCAGCTATCGCGCTTCAGTAACAAAATCCTCATTGTTTTTCGAAAATCTAAATTTGAAGCAAAACGAGCTGCTCTACACACAACTTGCTACATTTAAACTCCGGCGAAAATCGCTTGACGTGTGCGTAAGAAACTCACTGACCGCGCGGCGGTGGCGGCTAAGACTTTCTCGCCGACGTAGTGGCGGCGTCGGACCGTACAATGCGCGCGCAATGTAAACCGCAGGCACCAAAAATAATCCTCGATTTTGATATGTGTGTGTACGTGTGTACCGAGTGGGAGCGAGGGCGCGAGCGAGATGGAGGGAAAGAGAGGGAGAAAAATGCTCGATAGGAAAGCGCGCTCGACTGGAAAGTACATCCGTTTTTAGTTTACATCCGTGGACCGGCCAGCGGACTTTATACGACCGCAAAGTGTATAGTGGCGAGTTTTCGGTGTATACCTCGCGTTCGCGTGTGTGTGAGTGTGTATACGTGTTTCGTTGATGAAGATTGCAGCTGTGCAGCATGTGGGAGGACATGGTAATTGAGCTGGTGTCTCGCGGTGTGATTATGGTGTTGTACAGCTTTTTAATCGGTTTTGAGAGTTACTCGAATCGTACCATCTGTAATGAAACGTGCTGATATGTATAATGAATTCAATAAACGTAAACCTTTAATTTTTAATATTTTATTTAGATGAATTTACTCTAAATTTAAACATTTCACTTAGTGGTTAACAGTCCACTTAATATTGACACTAGAATATTTGATTAAATAATCCATAATGTTTAAACGATTAATAGAAACTTTTAGTTCGCATTTACAAATGCAAAACCTTTTCAAATTTAAATACTCTTAAGAATACATTAAGAAATTGTTAATGAACAATATACGTTAACCTAAATAACACGTTTAACCAACGTAAATATAACATATTTCTTGCTTAACTTAAAGTTTCCCCTTCATAAGGGCAATAGCCAGATGTTTTAAGGAATCATTAACACGACGTTGACGTTTTTGATGGGTGGATCGATAGCGGCGATTTATGCGCCCAGCTTTCACTCCTCTAACTGTATGGAAAGTTATACAAAATAATTAGTAATCAAGTTTATATTTATATTATAATTGTTCAAATCTATATAGCATGATAAATTACATTTTGTTAGTTGGATATTTCCGTTGTAGTCTTTAATATTGTATAAGGTTCCACTGTCTTCAGCTGAAATAATGATAATAATAATAAATTAATGTAAACGACTCCAATGACAGCAGAAAAATCAATAAATAATAATAAATGTTTTGATTTGAAAAAGGACCAAAATGAAAACTAATTACTAAAATGCGTATACCTTATGTTGCTTTAAAATAATTTCAACTAGATTTATTAATTACTAATTTATCGATTAATTTGTCAATTAGTGGATAGAAGATCTACGTTAGTCAGTTACTAGTTATTATATAAATCAATTATTTATTGTTTTACTTACAGCTTTGCTCCGAAAAATTTGCTTCTAGTTGTACAATTGGTTGATCGGCAGATGATTCTTCTGCTTTCATCGAATCTTTAAAAAAATAATATTAAAGGGTTTAAATAAAATAAAACAACTGAGTTATTCAATACAATCACAAAGTAAATTATAAAAAAAATGTACCATTTGTACCATTCAATTCTAATTCCACAGTATCCATCTTTGCAAGAAATTTCTAAATCGATTTCAAAACTAAAAAATTGATTTCAAATTGATTATTTTATATCAGTCTTATTACAACTGTACACCACTAATGTGAAAATTCAACTATTCTCTTCTGATGCTACTTATGTACTGGCTTTTATTCTAGAGTATTATTACGTACGTGACAGTATACTCTGTTTATAAATAAACTTTGAATATAAACAGATGACCGACTCCAAATAATCCCATTATAACTTGTACTAATAAATATAGACTCGAGTGAAAATAAGCTATACCTATAATTGATAAAACTCGACTTTTAAATGAAATATTTGGATTAAAGATTACTAAAAAATGCATTCTTTTTCCAATGAATCTAGTCGCATAATTGCTATTAAAAATGTACTATTTTATATAGTGAGATAATTTTCACGCGTAACTCTAAAAATAACATATTCAACCCGTCATATACAATGTACACCTGTTCCTGCGTACGCCCACGCATTTTTCCGATATCCGAAATACCGCGCGTCTGCGTGTCGTCGTCGTGGCCATTGAGCGACGCATCCGTTATAAACAAACGAATCGACACCGCACATACGTAAGAAGCGGTGGCGGCGTCTCGACCGAAGTCGCATGCACAATTACTGTCTCAAGGCCCTCTCTTTCTCTCTTTCTTTCTCTCTCGCCCGAGATCTGAAGAAAGTCGCGTCCCTTTATACACTCCTTACGTATGCATGCGCCGGCGTAATTCAGCCGGCTACGTGTCGCGAGCCGCGCGAATTTCAACGAGCGTCGGGTTTGACGCCTGGACGAAAAAACGCCATTTATAACGCGCGCGAAGAATTACTATATATGTATATATGATGAGAGTATTTTATATGTGGGAGAGAGCAAGTTCATTCACCGTGGAGGAGATTTTGTAGGTGGTTTTTGGTTTGCAGGACTCGTCGGTGCTGGATATGGAGGAGGAGGTGGAGAACATGCGACGGAGGCACAGGGTCAGGTGGAAGCAGCACCAGCAGGTCAAGGGGTCCGGGTTCAAAGTGTTCTTCAAGAGAGGTATAAGCATGGGGGTTTTGTGAAACTATGTAATCTTTGGGTACTGAAAATACTGTTGTCGAAAATTGTTGTAGTAGATGAGCGATGTATTTAATTACAGATTCTTAGGTAATGCTATACCAATAAAACTAATTAATATGTTGTAGACAAAATTCATATTTTTAGCAATAGGTAATAATAAATAGCCAAAATTGGAGAAACAGTATAAGTATGCAATACATTTTAATGGTAATTGCTAATAATAGGATACTTCACTTACAAAACAGAAAAACAATCAAATTCAACGACTTCCGGTTTTTTACAGCCGTTAGTTGCTCATTTTCTTATTGTGACAAATCATTTTTCTTCATGTGCTTTTTTTTCCAAGTCCACAAAAAGTAATTGTGTTACTCATGATTCTGCAAACACGTGAAGTTAAGCGAAGATGCGAAATCCCCATCGTAAAAGATGAGTAAACTTTTGAAGAAGTATTTTCTAAGTTGAAAATAACAATAGTTATACTTCCGACACAAAAAATTATAGGCTTTACTGCCCTCGTGTGAATCATATTTTCATGCAGTGTCTGCGTGTCACTTTCGTGATCAATATATTGTAAGGAGTTCCTTTTATCATACTATAAACTACTTTTGATATTTTAAAAAACATTATACTCGCTGCATTTGTTTGTTATTCAATACAAAATTATACAATAACTATATCTGTTTAATAGTGCAAAAATTATGAATATCAGACAACAATTTAGAACGAAATAGAATAATGAAAGTTTTATTTTACTTTACGCGAATAATTTAAGTAAAAAAAATAATGAAAAATGTTTGTTCTAGCTTGGAACAAATTGAGGCCTGGTTACAGCAGCAGCACTGCATCGGGATCATCAGTTAAGGACGACTTTTATCACCGTAAGTTACATCTACAGATCTGTGTGATTTCTTCTTTATCGATAGCTAATGTCGTTTCACCTTTTACGGAGATAACAGGAATCTACTTTAACCACGTACGGTAATACCGTTGCTTGGTATAATTTCAATGTTTTGTACCATTATAGGAAGATATGTATGCTGTATATGAAATGAATTGATGTAATAACATTTTATTGAGTGTGGTTTGATTAAATAATTGCACATTCATGATTCATCTAGAGGAAAATTGTTACTAAAAGAACAGCGAAGATTTTCTCACCATAAGATGTCGTTAGTTTTCAGATTATAGGTAGCGAACTACCTTATCAATTGCTTATAATTGAAACGTATAAATATTATATATAACATAAGTAAGCTCGTTATCTTTTTAAAGCAAGAATTTCTCTTCAATAATTGATATTCTCAGAAGTTACATATTATTTTGAAATAAATCATGAAATTAATATAATATCATGTCAGATAACGATTTACGCTTTTTTTAAAATAAAGATATACAAAATTCTCATTAATATTCGTGATTAGACATTCTTTTTATATCTTTATTTCCTTAAGAAGGACATGCAAAGTTCGCTATTTAAGAGCATCATTATCATAGGTGCAGTATTTAAAGTACAGACTGAATTACACAGACACAAGCAGACACGACGTGCGTGTTTGGGTGAATTATTGGAGCACTCGGAACTTCGCTAGAAAGTGCACTCGCCTCACTCGTATAGTCACGAGACGAAGACAAAGTCCCATAGAGGTCGAAGAGCTCGAATAAAGAGAGTGAGTTTTTCTCTTGGTCGATCTAGTACAGATACTTTGAGTTTCACGTTTAAGTAACATACTTTTTCAGGAATAGAAACGTTGTTTTTGCGATAGTATTGTAAATTATTTACATTAGTCGCGTAAATGTTTTAATCTCGTATGAAATGAATATTTTACATATCCTTTTTTCATTTCATGAAAATATTTTACGGGTTTCATAAAATAATGAAAATATAAATTTTTAAAAAGTAAAGTTATATTTTATTAACGACAAACGATCGGATGATACTTGTCTGCATGTTGCAAGTCTCTTAAAAT
>UXGD01003566.1:0-19960 GCA_900474315.1 Torymus auratus | reverse complement strand
GACATGCATACACACACACACAGACACACAGACATTTTCTAAAAATAGTGTATTTCTATTCCAAATTTGCTAAACAACATTTCTAACACATTATCTCATAAACTTTTTTTTTTACTATCACAAAGCTTCCTGTAGGAGGAAGCAAAAGTATTGATATGAATCGGTTTACAAAAGTATATCCCCATTTTCTTGCTTGACAAACTGCAACTCAGCAGTACCCGAATGCTCCTTATACTTTCTCATCGTAGTCTCTATACAAAAATTGAAAAAAGTTCTTCTACAAAACCCCATAAAAAATACATCCTTGAAACCTTCACACCCATACCCAAAGAACCAGCATCTCTCTTCAACCGTGACAATGCAAGACATCGACACGAGTGGCATATATCGATTGTATAATTGACGACGACAACGCGGACCTCAATGGCCGCTGTGCGAGAGCGCTTGCGATATCGATCACGTACCAATTGCGCGTACGAGGGTAATAGCGTAACCGGGATCGTCGATTGGGTGCTTTTGGGGGTACTGAAAGAACTGAGAGATGTCTTTTCGGTGTATGGGGAGGAACAGAGATTAGATATTAATTATACCTATAAGAAGGATAGAGTGCTTCAAGTATCGAGTGATAATGATGTTTAATCTGCAGTTATAAGGAATAAATGGAATGTAAGATCGAACATTGGCGTGCGAATTTGGGAACTCTTGGTTCTGTGTATATTTATAGAGAGGAATCTTTACAGAAATCGTGTGCAAAATTCCACACAAGAAATTGTGTTATTAACGAGTCCGCATTTCACGCGAAATTTCTCTTAGAAACAAATTCAATTCATATATATTTACATTTACTCCCGACAACAATCACCTGATTCTTCATATACACCATTCCTACCCGATATTCATCATCTGCTTACTTCCAACGCCAGCCTCTTCAACAATTCCCTATATACACGCGCAGACGACGTACACCCCGTCGCGTCACACGCACAACGTATGCACGTGCAGCTTGGTGTAAGTGGCAGAAAGGGAGAAGTAGTAGCGCGCGCAGAGCGCCGGCGGTTTGCTATTGATTCCGCGATTCTCACCCCCACCGCGTCCTCGGAAAATCCACCGCCGCCCACGCGCGCGCTTTTCCGTATATAGTATAGTAGATGGTGCCAGTGTCGCGAGCGTGCGTACGCGCGGGTGCGCTTGAAAAATCGACGGGGGGGTTGATTTTTAAGGAGTGTATATAGGTGATCCTCTATCTTTTTTCTTTTAGGTTGTGGTGGGTGATTAATGATGGATGGGAGAGACAGAGTTGGGTTTGGGTTTTGGCGATTCTTTTGTTTTTGGAGGAGTGTGATTTATGGGGGTGGACCGGATTGATGAAGTTGCGAGTGAAATGAAAATTGTTTGTGGTTTACCGGGTTTACGAGGTTGAGGCAACGAAAGATTAATTTCAGTGCTGGTTCTGATTTGATAATTACAACGTTCCGGCAACATATAAAAATTATACTAAACGTAAGATCTAAAAGACTGAAATATATATATCTGCGGATGGGTTTCGCGCGATAACATATTCTTCAATTTTCCGAGGATCAATATAGATTCCGGAAAAGAACGTGCGATATATACTATCTCTCCCTCACACAGGATTGAAAACTTATTCCTTTTAAAAATACCAACTCGCAAATGCAATCCCACCATGCCCTACATTCCAGCATCCGAAACCCCCTCAATATCACTGAAAATTCCTAATTTTCCTCTCTCATCCACCCGACGCTAATTATATAAACCACAACTCTCAGCTGCACCCCACACAGCACTCAACCCACTCACACAAAGTGTTGAGAAAATTCGAAAAAGCGGGTATATCTGTGTACGAGCGCACGCTGCTGCACCTGTAACGATTTTCATCCGCCGCTTGTACACACACATACACAGAGAGACTCGCGACGGGGGTGCTGATAGTGCGCAGGCCCGCTGGCGCCGTAGCGCGCGAGCGAGCGCGTCGTTCCACAGGTCAGTGACGACGACGACGTCGAGTCGTCTCGTCCTCTCTCCCTCCCGTGTGTTCGTCCGTTGTGTGTCTGTGTGGAAAAGGAAGAGGAGATTTTCTCTCTCTCTCAGCTGTATACTCGCGCTCGCGCCAAAGTGTGACAGATATATCCAGCTGCAGCCAGTGGAGATTTCGACTCGGTTGTTATTGTTATAATTTTGTGGTTTTTCTGGAGCTCTGTGTGTGTGATATGTTGTTACGTATGTGGGTATATATATATAAAAGCGCGGGTGAGTGGCGGAGGTAAGTGTGTCTCGTACGCGGGGAAAGGAAGAAAGTAAGTGTCTGACTGGAGCTCGAGCTGCGCTACTGACAAAAAAGGTTCTCAGACCGCGCGAAGACTAGTCGCTCGTCGATGGATATCAGTGAACGTGTCCTCGATTGAAAAGTGCGTTCTGTGCCAACAGTTAAGAACAGCAGCATTCTTTCACCATTAATATACGGATTATCCTAAAACACTAGAAAGGAACATTTAACGCAGTAATTGACCCCGTATAGATCATCATTGATTTAAAACCCTCCCCGTACCCCCAGCTAGCACTAAAAAGCGTATAAGTACACGAGAGGACACCGCTTACGTAAACGAGCGCTGCAGCCGTGCGCGGGTCTAATTACACCTAGTATACGTCGCCGAATACCAGTGAATGACAATTCGTAGTGGGGGGGACAATAGCGTTTTAGTGGCAGAGAATGAATAGGTACAGAGAGGAACGATTTTTAAGTTTTCAATCGCCTGTTTTCCGCAGAGTACGTGTGCACCGCGCTCGCTGAGAGTGCAGCGCGCTAGCGAGCGAGGGCAATCGATATGTATATAGGAAACGCTCGCTCGGTTCGCGCTTTTTCCGCTACGGGATTAACCCGCGTGATTGATGATGGCTAATAAGGGCGCGCCGTGGTGGTACTCTTTTAAGTTTATATATAAGAGTAGTAAAGATTTTTCGGAAGAAAAATGCTGATCAATATTATGTTGATCGTATGGAACGCGACTTGGCGGGACTCCAAACGGTACTTTTTTATTATAAGGAGACAAAAATGGAGTATACGGGAATGTGTGGCAGCCTTCGTTAAACATTTTGACGTGTGCTATATGTGAGTGGAAGTTGGGAGATTCATTTGCATAATCGCAGATGGGGAATTTATAATTGGAGAAGTGCGGGGTTAACGTGGTATGTATATGCCGGTGCTGGTTGAGGGATAAAAATAGACGGGTTTTGCGGGATTTTTAATGGAAAGCTGTGTCAAAGCGTGACGAAAATATCGAGCGGAATGTAATTCCATATTTTTATATCGTGGACCATGAGATTTAAGGTCTTTTGTGGTCCGGTAGTTACGGAATATACTCTATTTCTGGGTTTCGTCTTTTACGTATATTTCGAAAAATGTGGAAAGTATATTTCAGGATTTTATTTTTCGAGTTCCGTTTTCTGCATTTCGCCACTTTCTTCTTAAAGATGAAAATCTGATTTTTGAGAAAATGGAGTATAACCGACGGTGCGGTATTAAAGCGTTAATTAAATATAGATTTTTACGTAAAAGCATGAAAAGCGAATTAGATTTTAAAAACTCGGCATAGTCACATTCGACTTTTGTCATGGCATATTAGATAATGATTGAATTTGCTTTTTTACAACCATCTGAAAATTCATGAAAAAGATGTAAAAGGAGTGGTTATCGTAAAAAAAAGAAGAAAGTTTAGTCCTACTTGTTTGAAAACTGGTTTTTCGAACTTTCGCATATAACCCAAGTAAATCCATATATGGATCCGATATTTTCACAACTTTTCCAACAAAAACAATCCATTAGTGTTGAATGATATTCAACAACGTTCATAATATAATTACAAAACAACCTGAAATCATTATAACGGCCGTGTAAACTTTGTCTTTAGCAAATTACCAAACAGTAATCAATATTTACCACATTCAGTCTTTCAATTTACAAACATTCTAACAATCAATTCACATCCCCACCCCCATGTTTCGACATTACAGCAACCCAACACTGTCGTTAAATTCACTACACCCTTAACAACCGTCGCCGTAAATCTTTAGTTTAATTTCCTCGCCGATTCCGCCACATCCTCGCTCCCTCGAAAAGAAACTCGTTGCGGCAGCTCTCGGCAATCCCGCCGATCGCAGTCAATTACGCCGGCGGAAAATGAAATTCGGAAGCGCCCCGGGCGCTCTGCATGCTGCTGCGAGAGATAAAAGGCGGAGGCGAACAAAGATTCCCCCTCCGCTTGCACGGTTTTCGAATCGCTCGGTTAGCGCGCGAAAGTGGGCGTGTGTGTAAGTGCGAGGGATGATTCGACTTTCTTTAGTGGTGTGGAAAATTATTAAAGTTATTGTCAGGCACGAAGATTAGCGTATCGAATTCTAAGATATGGCTCTGAGATCATTTCTTGCTAATTTCGATTTGGTAAAACTTGAATTTACTTGAGCTTTAACAAGAGATAATACAGATTTTTAAAAGGTATATTTACAGATAGAATAGGTATAATATCAACTAATTTTGTTTGTTTTTGTTATTTTTTTTAATGCTAATAAAGAAAAGTTGTGCCACGTAATTTACCTTTTTAACGTACAGAAAATTGAGGTATAATAAAATTAATATAATTGCTCATGAAACGGCATACTTATTTTAGAATTCATTTAAAGTAACTATGCTATGAATAATAAAAGTAATTATGTCGACCTTTTTCACTTTATTTTTAGAACGTAAAGCTCTTTAAACGTGAAATATTCAGGGGAAAAAATGACCCTTTTTCTACTAGACGATTAATAGATCTGTCGCTCTCTCTCTCTGCGAGGAAACATTTACTGCATAATTATTTACATTTTTACATCATAATTATTATAGAAAAATCTTTTCTTTTGCTTTTTTCCTCACTCCACTATTTCAATCTCTTATTATTAATAATTCATTATTCGCACCATACTTTTCGAGGAATAAATTTCAACTTCTACGATTTATGTAAAAAAATGATCGGAAAACTCTCCAAAAGCTTATATAACCCGACAAAAAAATGTAAATACGTTAGTATAGGAAGGGTAAAAGAAACAAGCGCGGGTTATAGTAAAAACACGATAAGAAAAGAAGGATGAAAGTGATAGCGAAAAAGGGGTGCTAAGATTTACGAGCTATAAGATAAGCAAAGGTGCGTAAATCATGGAAAAACCCGTGGCTATTTTATACGTTTGTACGTGAGTGCAAGGTCGCGGGCAATAGCGTGTAATCGCAAAAATATAACCACGGAAAACGTTAAAATAAAAATAACGCGAAGCTCGGAGAAACGTAAAATGAAAGATCGACGCGAGGATGTTGGGTCAGGGTCAGCGGCAAATCGCGAGGGCAAACACTACACACAAGCCGCGCGTTCATATTCGAAATTTCCGCACGGACGGGCGGTGTGATGATGTCTTTTTGTGGGACGTGGGTAGGGATGTTTTTTCTTCTTCTTGTGGTATGGTGCGCTTTGATCGGTGGGCTGAGAGTGATCGACGTCGTGGATTAGGGTAGTGGATTTGTGAGGGCTATAGTAATGATTTTGGGGATTTTGGACTGATAGGTTGGGGTTCGATGCTTGAAGCTAAGATTATTCGGGAGGAATTAGTAATTTTTGTCATACTTTGAGGTTAGCGTTAGTAAGGTTTTATAGTTTTTTGCTTTTATGAAATTTATAATACACTTGTTCCACAAATCTTGATCACGTTGATAGTGCTACGTTACGTTTTTGATGTTATCAAACAAATGGTATAATTCAATTATGCACTTTTTCTACGTGATAATATGAAGCACCTCACATAGTTCAGATACTTTCGGTAAAATATCAAGGCCAACCATTTTACACTGTATAACAAGTTTTGTCAAAGCAATGGCTTTTTACGTAGGTAATTTATTAAAAAAAGTCATGCTGAAATTCCAGCGCAATTTTTAAATAACGTACATTATACAATTACATACGTTAAAGCTTTCCGGTTAACGAGGTCGTGTGTGACGCTTTCATCTTTCATGCCAAAAATATTTGAGATTCTTTTTCCTTGAAAAAAATTTAACCCACGTAATGCCTCTGAAATCCTCTTCAAACGAAAGAAATCACGCTAATGCTATTATAAATTCAACCTCAATTAGAGGTTCGTTAAATTTTTCACGTGCGAGTTTATTATGCAGTACGTACGATCAATTTGCACCTCGTAAATGTTTTACTATAGGCTATAATAATTTTTCTATGAATTTTAAATTGCTTGTATTTGGAAAATGACAAAATAACACGCGAGAGAAGAGGGAATTCAAATTCAATTTGAATTTTTATGAGGCGCGCCTTTTATAATTGGCGCATAACAATGGCAGCCGTAACCGCTGGTAAAAATAAAAAAAAGGATTATTGAAATTGGTTTTGAATTGATTGACTCCGACTTCAATTTAGTATAATATCTATTTAATTGATAAACTACATATTAATGTGGTATTGTTAAACTCATAATATATGAATTTACTAGTTTGTTTCAAAATAATATTCAAACTATATACAAATTCATCTTCTATGAAGCGTATTAATAACTTTATATACATACTATAATCACGAAACTCTGATGTACATATTCATACACACAACAGCTAATTCTAAAACGCAATTTCACGTTCAATACTAATAGCAACGGGCACCGGCGTTAATTTGAATTTGATTTATTGCCATCTATCGCCGGAAATGAAATTTTCATTAGAATAACATAATATTTATTTTACGTTAAAAGGAATATTTGTTATAGTTGGTGTATATGTGGAACAATAGTGGACAAGAATCGTATAGTACTAATGTAGAACAAACGAGGCTTCAACACACATTTTCCGTAATCTTCCCTTCGACTACATAAAATATAGAATTTCGTTATATATGACGGGAGTTAACACGAGAATGACATTTCACAGTTTATCTGTCATTCTACTTTATAACCTTGCTGAAATTCACATAAATTTTAAGGTAGTATATGTAATATATCGTTTGGTTGATTGGCAATAACGAAAATATATAGCCCGATTTTCTGCCGTAAAGAAATCGCATTTATATAAATGTACATTTCTCACTTTTTATTGGAGAGAAAAATTCCGGACAAGTATAAGATAAAATAGAATAAGAAAAGGCGCAAACAAATCAAGCAAAGTTCTATCCATTTTGAAAAGTGAATAAACAGAGATTTCAGTAAATTCATCAAACAGGATCTAATGAACTAGCTATATTAAGCAATTTACGCTTCTTATCAAAGAAAATAAAGAAATACAACCCAAAAGTATAATCCTCGATCCGTTCCCTGGTCTATTGTTACCTCTATACGCCCCATTTCTCGCCACTTTAACTTCTCTCTCTCTCTCTCTCGTTTCTCTTCTTTTTTCCTACCCTCCTCATAAAACGACTCCATTCCATTTGACGCCAGAGAAAGAGAGAGAAGAAAAAAAAAGACTCATCGCACCCCTGCAGCGCTGAAGACGCGATCAATCATATATACCTACCTGCGGCCACCCCGCCGGCAATAAAAGCGCCTCTGTGCTCTCGCCCACGCCTGATGTATTTATATACCTACACCCACCCTGTGTATATACGTGTATACCTACATGCGATGTGGCGAGAGCAATTTACGGCGCGCGTACGCGATTCAATTTCACATTCGACGCGCCGCCGCGTAATTGTGTTGGCTTTGAGGATGCGGTATATGTGCGGAGAGATCTCCTGTGGTATTTTCGAGGATGGAAATAGTGCTTTTTAATGGTTGGTTAATAAAGGAATAACATTTATTTCATGCTGATTTAGGAGTTGCGAAAACGTAAATTTTAAAAAATGTTGGATTTTAAGGTCGGAAGGGAAGGTGAGATGTTTGGTTTCAAAAATAGCAATTCAACATGGACTATGTACCTATATGAAATATGTACGGTCGACGTTCGATTGATAAATTAGAAGTAAAATTTTTTGTAGATTCATCGTGGTTTTACTGTTTTTGCGTAGGGGCAGTTTCCACCTGTAACCGTTGGCATACTTTTTCATATATTTGGATAGCTATAGACATATACATAGAATGTTCGATTTGACTATGAAAGAGCAATGTACACACAGAGCATCAATAATATATAGTTGAATATAAATATTGAAATATTTTAATATTTAAAGTAAAGTTCGCGCGATTTTTTCTTTGAAATGAATTTTATCGGTCTTCGCTTTTTCAATGTGTGTAAAAGTTTCGATTTTTCTCGTTTCAATTGAAGTGATTTTTTATTATTTTTATTTTAAACGTTTTATGCGATAAATATAGATAATAGGCTATTTTTAGTTTATCAAAACGGTTTTCTTCTTTTTTGGACATTCGCGTTTGCGTTTTGATTGCTCCGGATTTTCAGGATTTTATGGGTTCATATATACGCGTTTTGTTGCTCTCATTTTTATCGTCCCAAACCACATGTTCGGTTTCTTAAAATCGTGGAATATAACTTTTATAGTTTAAAGTGGCCAGCGTGTTTGCGATATGGAAGCTGACTTATACCACCCATAAATCAGATTTTGCCTTGAAATTTTTAATTACCACATCTTACAATGTCCGTTCAAAATTTATTTCAGCCTATTTTCTTTCTGCACCTAACTGTTATGATATTACAAACTCTACAAACTACCGTGTAGAATGAAAACTTTGTTTATTTATCCAGTAAACACTCACTAAATTATCATATTATTATTAAATAAATTGGCTCTGATAAGATTCTACAAAGAAAGATAAGACTATTTATCGATTTATTTTACTTTTCATGTATGTACAACAAACGCTTAAATTTGCGAATACCGCAGATTCGCCGCGACCAAATAGTTCACGATGAGCATCACATAACATCGAAACAAATGATCTCCACGGGTTTAGGATCGCACACATCGCGTTTACGCGGCCGCTCTACACACTTAATGGGATAAATCACTCAGCATGCAAACACGCAGCCTATATGGACCGCGACGATGAAATGCAAATGTTTGCGGATATCGCGGTGATTGAAATAACTCGCCGAATCGCGTCCGATGAATAATTTTGTAAGGCGCGTATAGGAAAAGAAAGAACAGAATTTTTTACGGTTATAGGTATAGCGTTGAATCATCTACTTTCGTGATTTGGGGACAAAGTTTCTAAAGGAATTTCATTTTAGACTTCGAAACAATGCAGCCGACTGTCTGTGGCGGGGAGACAATGGGCGCTTTGAAAAACCTCGGACTGTGTCTTTTTGTCTTGGAATTCTCGGGATGCTGGGAAAGTTATAGACCGCTGTGTAGTTTAATTACTTATATACATTTCTTCCGGTTGGCAGCTCTGTCCGACGTTTCTTTAGTTTAGGTATATTATTGACACTACCATTATGAGGTATTTTCACATCCGATAGGTTATTATCACTGGTTAACGCACACCATTATCACTTAGTTACAGGTAAGCGAAGCTAAATTCATTTTCGAAATCAAGCGCAAACGCAAATTTCCGCGTTTGAAATTGAAAACTCGCGATATCATCTGGAATATACCAGTTCGCTGTTCGCGAGCGAGATATGGAACAAACGTGGTCGTGACCAAAATTTATAGTTTAGCATAAACCAGATCCACTTAATTATGCAAATCTAACACTTTAATCTGCACGTTTCATAAAAAGCATGCGCATGCTTCAACTTCATGACGGTTGAAAATTAAAAGTTTGATCTCGCAGCGGCTCGGCAAATATAGGAGGGAAGCGCGAAGCGTGAATGAAAGTACGCTCGAGCGGTTAAGTGCGACTTAGTGGATTTCGAAAAAAAGGCGCGCGCGAGCTTTTCAGAGTACTTATAGGCTCGAAAAAGGCGTTTCGAAATTGAAAACTCTTTTGAATGCTGTGAAAATGTAAGACTGTCTTGGTGATTTGGGTTTTAGCGTCTTTTGTGTCGAGTTATTTTCCCATTTTTCAAAAAGTACCGTGTTTAGTTCATTGTTTAGGCTATCATTATAAGTAAAGTAATTCTTGATTATTTTTCGTCGAGAGCTGATTAGGATGAGTTTTTGATGTTTAAGTTTATGGAATGTGACATGTAAATACTTGAAACATATCCGTCATTGGGTTACGCTAAATCCGAAACATAAAAAATTTTCAGTATTTTGTTCTGGATAAATCACTTCCTAGTATTGATTATAATAAATAAAGGTCGATACACCAAGAAATAAAAAGTATATAAATAACATATGAGTTCCATTATTAGTACAAAAAAAAGTATTATTCGCAATAACTAATATAATCAGCTCTAAATATTTCACCCGATCCTAATAATAATCGAGCGAGGTTTTACTCCTATAATAAATTAAATAGTTTCATCTGTAGATACACTTTTATTAAGCTTCTTGTAGAAGCGTAACTTTAACGCTCCCAATAAAACTAGAAAACTGAGAAACCTCTATTCAAACTTGACCACAGGAAAAAAAAGCTCATCCCTAACCTTTTTGCACCAGTGAAGGTTTAGGAGAAAGTTAAATTAGTACAAACAAAGTAAAACTAACTTTATGTATAGTGAGAAAAACTTATTTATATTTAAAATTATAATGTCAATTATACTTTAATAAAAAGAAAGTTTCTACTTTTTTTAATGTTACTTCTACCCCTATCGTTTTAAATAGGATTAACTTGTCATTTTTAAGCAATCAACTGTGTCAAAAGTAGAATCAACCCTTACAAGCAATATTAAATTAAAAAAAGAAAACATCTACCAATTTCTCCCAACCAACAAACAACAAGTACCTACTACCCTAATCAACAACCCAAATCTACCAAAAAAAATCTCCGCCCCCGATATAAAAACTTTTCCAATTCATCTTTAAAAGCATCCTTATACCACGAAAAAGAAACCTCGCTTCCTCTCTTAGCGAGCCAAGTGGGCCAGCACTTTTTCTCGCTTGCTCGCTCGGCGCCTAATTGAAATTTAACGACCTTCCGCTACTCTCTCCTCGACGTTTTTTGCTCGAAGGATCAAATGAGATTCGCGCCGATTCGTAATGCGAGTAACCCCCGAGAACACTCGGTGACCGTTGACTGGATAATCTGTCGCGTTTAATGCTTGGTTCGCTGATTACAGGCGATTTCGCAAATGTATACGCTTGCGTGGTGTGTAACGGTCGTGCGGTTTAGTTTTGGCGTTGTTTGAAAAGAGGCCCAGGAAGTTAACTTTTTACTAGTGTTTTTCAATTTTGAATGTATAATTGCGCAGAATAAAGTTAAACAAGCTTATTAACAGTATCCTATGAATTATATAACGATTGATGAATTATTATTTATTGCATACTCTTATAATTATGAGAAAATGTGAATTTTGGTATAACCCACTGCGAATATGTTTAATATTCGTCTGACAGATTGATTTCGGAGCCCGCGAATTAATCAGCGGAGTGATCAATGTGCTATATTCACCTGATTTTTTTCCCCGCTCCCAAGAGAAATCCTAGTATGTATTCCATAAAAATGCGTCCTACTTTTATTAAAGCCAAATATACCTGTGTACAGAATCGGTGTTCAGTCAGGCATGTTTTCGGTGCTTTAAACAGGGACCAAGATACCTGCAATAATAAAATAAGAAATTCCTTAGAAACTCTAAATCCCAGAAAATTCCTACAAAAACACACAACTCCAGAATCAACTCCAGCAGAGCTGAATTTCCAAGGAAAGCTGCGCATCCGCTCGAAGCTCATTACCATTCCTCTCACAGCTGCGCGCGAGCCAAAGTGAATACACCCCCGACTACTTAATTCCGCGGCCGCAAATTAAAAAAGAAAACAAGAGACTCCCTCGAGCTTATGAAACCGCAACTCTTCGTCTCCTCGACGAAACTACTTCCGAGTGCCGGCTTCCTGAAAAATCCTAACGACCGTGTCCCCCTCCTAAGACAGACAAGAAAAAAAAAAGAAAGTGAAAAAAGGAGACAAAATTGATACGCCGCTAGGGCGTGACCGGAATTTCACGACCCCCTGGCGCTGTGATGATTGTTATTAGGCGACGCGGTCTCGATTTATCTCCGCGTCGGCGCGAACGGGAAGAGAGGGAGATAGCGTTTGTGCTGAGCCAGTGCTGACAGCGGGACATTCGGAGATTGTTAGGGTGGCTGGTGACTTGTGGGGTGTGATGAAAAAATTAATTCGCCCAGTGGTGGGAGGAGATGTGGCTTGTTTACTCGACGGAGAATATGGGATTTCACGTGGTGTATATGGTTATGGGGAGTGTGGCGATGCTAGACTTAATAAAAGGATGGAACTCGAGGTTCGTTGGAAGGGGGGGATAGTATATTGGATGCAGAAAACTGACGACAGTGGTTGGAGTGGTGGTCGAAATGTATGAAAGTTGTTAAAAATAACGGGGATGCTTTATAAGATAATTAATAGGACGATGGGTTTGACTTGTGTGTAAATATGTTTTGGTTTAGATGCTCGAGGTTTTAGGAAGTTTACGTGGTCACGTTGATTTTATGGCGTCCTGTTTGTATTTTATATATAAGAGGGCAGATGGGTATCTTGCTTATACAAAGTTTGCGAAAGGAGGGGTGCCTCCTAGATAAATATCAATATGGAGAATGTATAAAACTGGTAGAAGCATAAGGGATACGTCATGCAAATGTAAGAATTTGAATACGAATTTGTAATAAAAAGAAAAACATTCCAAAAGTTCTTTTTACAATTTTTACTACTGAATGTCAAACGAAATTTTGATTTTTAGCAAACTGATTAAATTTTTAGTTAAATTTTATATTTTTCAAGCTCTATACACAATATAGCATTAGTTTTTTACGTTCGCCTGCGTTTCTCTATTGCCAACATATCCGCGATATCTATTTTTCTAAAAACGATCGTAAAATGATCAGAATCTCGTTAATAAATAATCAGCAGGAATATCGCAGCTACCTTAAAATTACCGTTATCTTAAATAAAGATAGCGAATATTATAGAATATTTATGTGAACCACATTAAAAAATATATCAGTATTTAAAGTAATGAAACTAATGGCGAAAAACCCATCCTAAATAAATTTTCATAATAAAGCCTTTCAATACACCACTTTATTATACACGATTTTTTCATTACCTATTTACAATTACTGTATACTAAAACCAACAAATATCCATAAAAATCGCGCTATACCCTTGACAATAACTCACCCACCAAAAACATTTTCCATCCGCACAAAAACCACTCGAAATTTTCCGACCGCAATCCGCACGCCGGGACAATTCGAAATCGATTTGACACTTGGAGAGCTCCTCGTCGGCGGTGCGAGAGCAGGGATTAGTCATCTCGAGACGAATATTGTTCCACCCTGACGGCTCGGTTCGGCAAAGTTAACTCTCTTCGCCTGTGACAGCCGCGGGCGATTATAAACTTTCGGGAGATTATAATTGAAGCGCCGATCTTTGATGAAGTGGCGGGACGATGTGAGTTCTCGCGTCATTACGTCGCTGGTGTTCGACGAAAGGATTTTACAACGAAAGGATGTATAGTTGAAGCTTCTGATATGTTACTTTTTGTACGATGCTTCGCTGGAATTTTTCATAATTAGAATGATAGCTGAATATTACAAGCGAAACGTTTCGAAAGGGTAAAAATCTGCATATTTTCCCTCGATTTCCATAAACAAAGGCAACGAGAGAGCGCAAAAACGCCGCTTTTGAAGCTGAAATCGCTGTCGACGTCGTTCTCTCTATCTCCCCTCAATATCGGATTCTCTTTCTCCTCCTTTCTTTTCTCTTCTCTTGTACATATACATATACACATACACTGCACGCCAACGCGCCGCATTAATTTCGCTCTCGTCGCGTCGTTTCCGCCCACTCGGACTCGCGCGCTACACAGCCGCTTTTTTGCTCCCTCTGCCTCGCTTTTCGCAATAGTTTTTCAATTTCCCCGTTGCTTCTTTATTAAAAAGTTGGAAATTGAAAGGAAAGACGTGTTTGTTGCTGCTGCGGTGGTCAAATTTAACGGCACGATCTTTGCTACGGTTTCGCGCGGACATAATTAATTTTCGACGATCTTTGCTTTTTAAATTAAAACGTAAATACGGTAAAAAATGAGATTGTCGGGGGCTTTTTGCGCGCGCGGTAATGTCGTGAAAATTGATGAATATTTTAGTCGTGGCAGGACAACTCGATTTCCAATTCGCTTTTAATGCCGCGGCGCGTGGGAGAAAGCGCTGCTGCAGTGTAGCGGCGAAAAATCGAATTTACAACGACTCATTGAAAATTTAATCGATGAAGCGCTTGGCAAACAAATCGGAGCGATGCGTAAATATCGTTCGCGTTCCGCGTTGTGACGCGACTGCAGTATGGTTCTATTGAACTAAACAACGATCTATAATTGTCTGTGTGCGTCTGTTTTTTTAGTGTAGAATTGGTTTTTATAATATTGGAGGAGTTTTTGTTGTCATAAAATTTACGTTGAATTTAACTTGATATGTTTTTAAATTTTCGGTCATAACATTTAGTGAAATATAGACGTACTTTTATGCTTAGGTTTTTTAAGTGACTATTTTTAAGGCAAACATTCAAGTGGTGATTATTGTGTTTAAGTAGATATGTAAAGAAAATATTTCTTCATTTACGTGTCAATTTTATCGGAATTCTGTGGTTTAATATGAACATCTTTATCATATAAAAGGAATAAAAACTCTATACTAATATGCTGAAGAATAAATGAAATGAATAGAAAAGTTGTTTTGCGAACAAAATATTTTGAAAAAGACTTTTATTGCTCAATAGACAATTCCTTATCAAAAAGCATCATTAATTCGTATTATACAACCCCTATAATTTGCTAAAAATATTGTTGGTAATTCAGAAAAATTGAAATAAAATAAACTGCATTAAATAATGAATGAAAGGATTATACTAGAGGACTAAAAGATTAACTAAATTTATAAAATTCTTTACACTCAATAAATATTGAATATTTCAAAAGATCAACAGATTATCTAAACTAATACCACTATGTATGCATGGTATAATCCCGATCATGTCATTTTGTTCAACACCCTAACAACCGTGACACGCTTCAGTCGATTCACCGAGAAGTTTAAAAAGCTTTTAGTATCGATTTCGAAGCTATAATTTCGAATAAGTGCGAATGGTTTGTGTGCGTGTTTGTATACATTGTATACCTGTAGCTCCATTACTCCTGAACTGGAAAACATTATATAAAGCTTAAAAAAGTTAACAAATAATCGATATACAGGGTGTTCCAAATTTAACTCGTCGGGAAAGCATTTTCGCTAAAAATAAGGGTTCTCATTTAATAAATTTAACTTGAGACTCACAAGGCCCAAAATTGTAGTAGGCCCCAAAAAATAGCAATTCTTCACAGATAGCTTTTTCAAAATCCTAAATTTTCACCATTTAGTGTTATCAGCGGAAATGCTTTCCCGACGAGTTATTTAACTGTTCCGAAACTTTTTGAACACCCTGTATAATGAAATAAAGAAAAGAATGTTTTCGGATAAGCTCAAAAATAGTGTTTCCCAGTTTGATCGATGAATATCATATTATAACGATTTCTTAACCTAGTGGAAATGAGACTATTTTTAAAACACTTAAGGTTACACATTTGCAATTCGTTCATGATCCCTTACGAATGGCCGTTCAGAAATCAAAAGTCATTTTTCCATTAGGTTCTTTACCAACCGAACCAACCGACCTAACCTCTCACTCTCCTCTCCCGCAGAATGGAGTCATCAGGCGCGCCTGCATCCCCGTCAACCGCCGTTTGATCCCGCGAGCCTCCGCGGAAGTGTATGAGAGGTAGAAACAATCTCCACACCACCACCATCACCGAAGAACACCAGCAACAGCAGCAATGGCGAACACGGCCCACCTGGTGCGCAGACAGAGCTCGCGCGATCTCAAGCCCCAGAAGAGCGTGGACAAGCTCGAGATGAAGGAGATGCGCGGCAGGCTCGTCGTTGAGAGCCGCATGAGCAACGTCACTGCCAACTATGGGGCCACGAACGCGGGCTTCGAGGATTCCAGTCCCAACGCGAAGGTAAGGGTAACCATAGGTTTATGTTTAGAGAGTTCATTATAGGCTTGAGAATGGCGATGTCACCCTGTTTTACCGACTGCTGGTAACGAAGCCGCGCTGTGGTTTCTACCGACCGAGCGCCGTTGTCATCACGTTTGGTTTGCACCTTCATGCGATGCATCTTGCAAAGTGCGACAGATACACTTGAGAAATCTTTTTTTTTTTTATCCAAAAGTCAGTCTTTACCGATAATACCGACTATGCAAATCATTAATTACATAAGTAACTGTATAATTGACGGGATACCGAGGCCCTTGCTAATTCCTACATTATACTTTTCTGTAGTCTAATCCAGTTTTCATCTTTTATTAACAATTTCAATCGCAATGAATTCCAAAACTTTCTAGAACAGTTGATAACTGAAACAATAATTGATAAACCTGCCTAAAAAAAAGACTAAAAAACATTATATAAAGATACACAGATATCGGTAAACACTAGCTCAATCACATTCCCTTATATAAATTGTACATCTTCGTCACGCACTTGATAACAATTAATTATTACTTTGACCCGTCTAATGGTATCAACGCCCCATCTTCATTTGTAGTTAATTACCGCCTGACTTACCGACCCCTAACCATCCCCTTACTCTGCATACACGAAGCGCTGACCCGTCAACGTTTCGAATCATTAGTCATAACGACCCGTACGTCTACTCTCCCTCTCTCGTCTCTTCCCCAGGCGATATTGCACGACTAACCCATACCGGAACAACCCCTGCCAGTCAATATCACCGCACGTCAAAGTCGCTCCTCCCCTCATTGCATAATACGCTCGGGTCAACAGCCACCCCTTATATACCATGCATTAATCCCCAACAACAAACAACAACACAAAGATACTACAGCACGCTGCTTTTCTCTCATTTTGCATCACTACCACCGCCACTGCTGCAACCGCATCATCACCATCACACGACACTCAGGAGCTATTGCCATTCGATGTCCAGAACAAGCAGCAGCAGCAGCAGCAGCCGGCCGGTGGGTCCATGCAGTCAGCGGCTGCAGTAGTAGCCGGTGTGGCTGGGGGCGGGGGTGGCAAAGGTGGAGGTGGCAGCAAGCTAGGAAGCAACGAGGGCAAGGGGATATTCAAGCCGGAGGCCGGGGAGGACGAGCGCGAGAACTGGGACAGCAAGCTGACCTTCCTGCTGGCGACCGTCGGCTACGCGGTCGGCCTCGGCAACGTCTGGCGGTTCCCCTATCTCGCACAGAAGAACGGCGGAGGTATGTATATATGCGCGCGTCCTCGTCGTATGGATTTATGTATGTACAGATGGCGCGCTGGATTAGGGAAACGTTAGGCTGCGTTACTGAATGCTGTGGTGCTGGGAAGATCTGGGGTAAGATAGGATAGGGAAATTGGGGATGCAGGGGAGAATCACGTGGGAATGGGGTTTTGAAAGTCTGATGGGGGTGTTGAGGTGGGATATGTATGTATAGGAATGGTGAGGATGAATGTATTTTAGATCAGGATAATGCGGTGGGGTTTATGTAAAGTGAGGAGCAAATATGTTCGATTTAGGGAAAGGAGAACAAAAAAAAGGTTACTAGTTTAGGTGCATTTCGTTACTGGAAATGGTAAACTGCTAAAACCTATTAATTTTAATTAAAGATGTATAAAAAATCAAATAGTACAAAGCAAACTACAATCATTCGAATGTATATATCTCGGAAAATCGAAAGAGTGATTTCACTTAGCAGATTGCAGTTTCCGACCTGTAACGCAATCGCTTACACTTGCACTTAAACGATGGCCAAGTAACTTTGACGAGTAAACTTGTAGTTTGGATCCTCCAATTGTTAACAGACAGATTCTATACCACAAAGTCAAAATCTCACCCACCCAAAGCATCACGCATATCCACCAAAATCCCTCGACTGACAAAGCTCGAACTTTTTCACCACCCTCGACATATATATCCTGGAAATAAAAGAAATTTTAATTAAAACCAGTCGATGGGAATATTTATCGGGTATATATAGGTGCTCATCCACGCCGTGCAGTCTCTCCACACCCCTTTCACGTCGCCGCATTGAAACGGGGCGATTTATCAAAGGGATGAGCAGAGATAGAGCGAGAGCAAGACGGGGATAATATGTGCGGGGATGAAGGAAAATGAAATTTCCGATTACATCGCGGGGAGAGAGCGGCGGGAAATGAATATTACTTCGGTCTCTGAAATTCCGAAGGACTTAAAATTTCACGAGGGGGTGGGGGGATGTTCCTTTTGAATATTCCGTATTTAGAGGCGGCGAGAGATCGATAGGTTCGAGTGCTCGAGTACTGAATATCGTTTAATTTCATTGAAACTTTTAGTTTTGGTCGTGGGTGTAGGCTTATTATTATGTCACTTGGTACGGTAATATTGAGAAGATTGTGGGTATCGAAGAAATGATGTTTGTGAAGTGGAATATTTTATATATTTTAATGCTATTAATTTTTGATATGTTATACCCCGTTCACATTCTACATTTAAGCTTATTTCGTTTCGACTTTTCATAATATATACTGAATAAACTTTTCACTTGCATTTCAAATATTATTTTCAATGAGATACTGAGAAAGTAAAGAATATAGAGAATAATCTAATTATTGGATATAATTAATGGATCCACCAACGGATTTTAATATAAAATAAAGCTTATAAATATAAAAGGGAGCATAATAAAGATTTATTAAGAATGAAATTTTACATGCTCATATTGAACAGATTTTACTATTGATACATACCAAAGAATTACTATAATTAAATTACTTGCCACTCCATAACGTATACCACGTATGTCAGAAACGTTTTATTCAGCGACACATATTCGATCCTTATCAAATCACATTAAGCTAACCCCGATACATAGCCTATTTTTTACACGAATAAAATACTCAAAAGCACTGCACTTAACATTCCTCACACCTGTGCTCACGAAGCCTATAACACAAACGCTATAGAAGCTTTTCAGCCGCCTATTCTCGCGTGCCACACCAGAGCCGATCTCACGCCTTGATCGCACTCACGAGCGAACCCCTTTCGTGACCGATCACGACGCGCGCCACTTTAGCCGTCAAGTGTATATAGAGCTCGTGTGTCGAGTGGCCTCTTGATGTGCCTCTATATAAGTGGTCACGGAAGGCGGAATAAAAACAACGGAGTCGACGGCCTATGCTATATACATATACGAGGGTGTGGGTGTATAAGCGGTGATTGTGGCTGCGGAGTAGGAATTCAGTTTGTTGAGGGAAGGAATGATTGCGTGGGTTGTGAGGTGGAGAGACGAATTTGAAGCTAAGAATAGAATTTTAATGGCCATTTTTTTTCTTTATTTATTGTCGTTTCTATGGGCGTATTTAATTTTAGAGGTTGTAGTCAGATGAGTTGCAGATTAGCGTTTAATTCTGCGATTGGTGTAAAGTTATGGACGAATTTAAAGTTGGAAGTAAAAGTGTAATCCAAATAATAAACTATATACATTCATTACATTATATAATCAATAACTTTATCTAACAAAATGAGTATTTTAATTCTGCTTGAAAATATATTCTCAACCAGTGTCCGTCTATTTTCAAACAGCAAACAAGCATGAACTCGTGCGAAACGAAATTCCCTTTTCAGTTCTATTACTCTACGCTAATTCTGGGGGTAGGTTTACCCTCATGGGATAGTTAAAATCTACAAGATTAGTTTGAACACCGGGGATTTAGCGTATCCTATAATCACTGAACTTTTCAACTGCACGATGAACGTTGAATCGTACTATTTACTTTGAGGCTCATTAGAAATCGATTTTTTCCGTTAAATCAAACATTTTATTCGTTTTACATCAATAATTGTCTTTAT